>VXBR01002740.1:1786765-1837752 GCA_013400215.1 Cisticola juncidis
CTCGGGGCTGCGCTCGGCCTCCGCCCTGCCCGGGCCGCCCGTCGGGGCCGCGGTGACAGCGGCGCTGCGGCGCTCGGGACGAGGCCGTGCGGGGACACGGGTGCCGAGGCACAGCCCCGATATCGATGACAGCCCACGGCTAGAGCTGGACAGCCTAGGGGGGAGCCTGCCCGGCTGCAGGGTGAAGTTCCTTCTCTCAGCCCCTTGAGCCGCTTTGCCTCGGGAGAGGCAGCCCTCCCGCAGAAGCACTGCATGTGTCATGTGGGGTGATGAAATGGGGAAAGATACGTTCTGCTCATGAGCAGCCTGTGAAGGCCTTTTTATCACATGTGAAAGCACAAGGAAAGGTGGCTGCAAAACCTTAAAAAAGCTTTTTTAAAGAGCACAGAATTTCTACATAATACATAACGTTGTATAAAAAGATCCAGATGATCCCCTGGGTGGGACTGCATTGCACTGGGAAAAGGAAACGTTATAACTTTTCCTTCAGGGTAGGATTTGCCCAGTATGGGAAAATAATTAGTGGTGTAATCTCCATGTGCCAGTTCTGGGGCAGAGCCAAGCTAGCACAGTACCATTTCTGCCTTCCAAGCTCTTCCCAGCTCTGAGGCAGCCGGGGAGTTTCATGGCCAGGGGCTACCACACACCATAACCCTCTTGGCAGCACCTCCCAGAGCCTGCATGGTGGTAGGTATTACTTTTGACATACCTTGTTAGAGGTGGTTTTTTTCTAGACACAAGCTGTCTCCCCAAACCAGTTTGCCTCCCAATATATTCAGAGCAATGCAAATCCTTGCTGAGTCTCCTGCTGGGTCTTCTGGGGACTTAGGTGGAAGATGGCAGTGGTACAAACAGAGCTTCCTTCTATAAGGAATTTGAATCCCTTGTTGGTAATGGGGAAGATTTCTTTCATGGCTTTCACTTCAGCTGTGCTCTCTGTCTCTGCAAGAAAGGTACAAAACCATACCCTGGACATCTTGCTGGTTTTTCAGGAAAATTGTAGGTCATCTGCTTTAGAACAGGTTTTGACTCTATTTCTTGAATAATAACAATTTATTTCCAGCAAATGTAGCTGTAACTACACAGTAGGTGACAGCTGTACATCTCTAAACCACATTACTGTCAAGATTTCTCCATGTATTTCATGAGGGACCTCATAAAAATAACTGCTGCAACACTCACTCTTCAAATTGCTTTTTGCAGTTGACATCAGGACCCTGTGTTGTTGCTGAGATGTCAACCCTAAGATGCTTCCAGATTTGAATGACAGAAGAATTTACCTTCTACAATTAAGAGAAAAATTTGAAAGATTTTTAGAATTCAACTGATTATGTGCAAATACAAGGTTGACAATGAGAACTTTATTCTCACTAATGTGACAACATTTTAGCAAATTAGCTCAGCAGGTTTTAATAGCTGCTTTACAGCCCTCTTCATTCCTTATATGGGGAAAAGCTCATGTCCTTTAGGGCTGGCAGGCTCAAACAAAAATACTCCTGCAAGAGTTTACAACCAAACTAAAAAGAATGCTTGAGTTTTGCTGGTTGCATCTATACAGTCATACAAATTCTCCCAGCTTTATTGCTCAGAGATGCTGTTTCTGGGAAAACCAACTCAAATATCCCTCTTGTTGCTTCATCTCTACACTAAAAAGTGAAGGCTTGGCGTGCAGAGTTCCAAGCATGAAAATAAACCTACCAACATTTCATTTCAGTGCAAGGCAGTTTCTCCTGAATTATTCCTCCTTGCAAGACCTTGAAAAGACATATGGGCTGCCTAACCACATCATGCTCTCAGAAAGAAGTGAAGCTGCATTGTTGTGTCTGATGCTTAGTGCCAGGAGGCAACAAGTTCTGTACACACTGAGAGCTCTGTCCCATAATTGCCTTCAGGCACCATCAGCTTTTGAAATAAATCTTCTCTTTGACTGTCTCCTTATTTCTATGTTAGGCTTCCTACTAAAGAAGTAAATGACTATATGTTCCTTATTTTCTGATGTAGTTACCTGTAGAGCAGCAATACAATCTGGATAAGATCATCTTGTTTTACTAATAAAAACCAAATCACCATATGCAAATGGCCAGGTACTTCTCACAATCGTTAAATAAAGCTTTTGTAGACCCTGTATTTAGCTTTTAATCTGTTTTATTTTCAGTCCCTGATAGAAAAATTGAAGTAGAAAAGTCATATATGTGTGAGTCATCCATTCAGCATATCTACTTGTTCTCAAATTTTCCTTATTATTTAGTAGAAAATTTTTATGGCTATTCACTATATTACAGTGGATGCATTTGCTGTGTGCAAGTCTCTAGACTTTTAAGAACACTCTTAGCTCAGATTAATAATTTGAGATTTATTTGGTACAACATAATATGAAGTTCAGGTTTCCTTTACCACTGCTCTTGCACTTACATAGAAATAATAACCTTTCCTACTTTTTGTTTGAAGTAGTTGAGCTCACTTTTCACATATGATGGACTAACTTGGTAGCTAAATGAATGACTGCATGGGGGTAACTTTTAAATATTTTTATTGCTTCTGATGCTTAGGTAAATCAAGTGAGCCTCTCAGGGTACTGGCACTATTTACATTTCTAAAGTGATTTTACCTCTTTGTCTAAGAGTCACGTCTTTATTGATCAACAGTCATTTTATATTAATGTTTCTATCTCTTTGTTATTCATATCAGGAGTAGACATCCACCAAAGGTAAAATCTGGAAGAGTTTGGGACTTATCAGTTATAAATTTACACAGATCATTAATTGCTCAAAAATTTCAGAATTTGAGGTCAAGGAATCATTTGTTTCACATCCTGCTCACACAGAATAGGAGACCTAAACTGTGGAGGTAGGATGTGGCATTTCTGAGTGTGGTTTGGGCAGCCTACTGCATGCAGTGCTGGCTTCTGGGATGCAGCTTTGAGGAGCAGACCTGACTCAGGAGCTCCTGTACTGACTTCAGTGTCTCAAGCATGGTATTTTCTGGAGATGAGAATTGTGGAATATCCATCCTGTTTTGGACCCAGGCCTATGTGATTGACTCTCTGTGTTGGAAGGGCAGTCAGAGGTGTAGGAGCACCAGCAGTTGCACCCAGTGATGGGTCTGGTCCCAGGAGTGCCCACTGTGCTGCCCAGCAGAGAAGGAAGCCAGGAAATTTAGACCAAAATTCTCACTCCATATGAGACAGTTCAAAGGGACCCCTGCCTCTTTGAGATCATTGTGACACCCCTGGTGGAGAGAAAGCCCCAACTCTACATTCTGGGTGAAAGGGGTCCATGCCTGCAGCTGCCTTGCAAGCTCACAGTGTTGGCCTTGCCCAATAACCTGTGGAGGAACAGCCAAGCCAAGCAGTTTGACCATGGAGAGCTTGGATCCAGGGTTGAGTTTATGAAGTTAGGGCAATTAGCAAGTTCACTGTGTGAGTTGTTTCCACTGGCAATGATTTTGTATGTACAGTGACTGTACATTTCATCTAACACAGCTTTTACATTAAATCACTAATGCTTTTGGCTTGCTCAGTGAGAATACAAATACTTACATAAACTTCACAAATAAATTAGTGACTCTGTTTTGTTCAGTACACCTGCAGATTTAATTGGCTGCCCGAAAATTACAAACCAAAAAAAATCAAACATGACAGAAGTTGTCTGCAGGCAATACAGGTATTGTTTGTATTTCCTGAGTGTTTCTTCAAGGACAGAGACTTTGAGCATGTCAGTTGTGGATGACTACAAATAAGCACCCTGTCTTTTCCTTATGATGTTAAATTCTGTCCTCTCAGAATTTGTTACTTAATTTGTATTTTTTGCCTAATTTTAGATATTCTGAATTTTAGATTGTCTCCTGGGTAGGTTCTCAGGGTATTCCTGTCATAGAAGTAACTATTTCTAGAATTTATTCTAGACATGTTTTGAGATTTAACTAACAGAAAAAAAATATTAAGGCAGGTGACAGATGACAAATAAAAAATGTGTAATATGACAAAAGCAGTTTGCATCCTACCCATTGCATGACCAAGTGTAAATGAAATAGTTGGAAAAGTATCCAGTACTAAAGGATTCCTGTGATTTAGTGGAAAACTCTTGTGATGGGAGATGGACAGAAATGTAGGTGGACAAATCATCAGTTATGGATTCCTTGGAAAACCAAGAAAATACTTTTATTTCTCCAGGTTTTTCACAACTAAAGCATGCAGGAATATGCCTGCAAGTGAAATGGAGTAGAGGAGTGCTGTCTGGAGGAAATATTTCCAAGATGACAAACTGTGATATCCTGCACTATGGATGAGGTTATTTCTGGCAGGACAAATGAGAGAATTCTGCTCTCCTTGCTTTGGAAAGAAGGTAGTCTATGGTGTGATCTTCTGGTGCTTTATAGTATCATCTGTATTTTATGAGAGCTGATTAACAGCTCCATGCTTTTATCCATCTACTCTTAGGTTTCCAGCTCTGTACAGGACCATAGTAAACTTCTGCTTGTAGGAAGCATTAAAACACAGGCTTTGGTCAAGAATGTTGCTATCAACTCTCCTTTCATATCTTAGACATGTCTATAATTCTTTCACACACCTGTGAAACAGAGGTGCTGTGCAACACCTCTCTGTCAAAGACTGTTTTGCATCAGATATGCTCCCTCATCAGGAAACAGAACTCAACAGAAATAATTGTTATACTTTATAGCTCCAAAAAGATGTCTGCAGTATAGCCTTCTGCAAAATAAGCAACAAAGCTGTTGTAGTCCAAGATCTTTGTACTGTTGTGATGATTTAGTCCGGCTGACTAACATTCCAAACACAGATGGTAAATATGTCTATGGATCAGTCATGGATATCCACACCTCTGACTTTACCCATAGTTGTCGTGCAGGGAACAAAAATCTCCTGCAGGCAAAGGACCTTCATGTACAATAATGTTTCTTTCACAGGGTTTAATTTATCTATTTTGGTGTCTCCTCAACATCTAGCTGTAACAAACCTCTGCAAGAATAAGGACAGAGTGTTGACCCTGGATCCCTGTGAGCTGTTGCCAGGCTCTGGAAGAGCAGCAGCACGACAGAGGGAAGAGTGGACCTCTTGCAGTCTGTGGAGGATATGGAAGAACTTCCACCTTCCAACCCCAAAAGCCTTTCTCCTTGGCCTGCAGACAGCCAGGTGCACCACCACAGCTACTGGGGCTGCTTTCTTCATGGGGACTTCACAAGCAGGCCTGGGCAGCTCAGCTACCTGCTTTGGTATAAGGTAACAGCTGCTTTTACAGAGGGTATTTAAATGTCAGAACACCTGGATAATGAAATAGTGAGACCCTTTCAGTGAGGAGGAAGCAAGTCTAGCAGCTGTGGAAGTGAAAAGACAGATCAATGTCATGGCAGGGATCTGTGTGTTGCTTTGTTCCAACAGCCCCAGCCCTGGGGACATGGGATGTGTAGTGGTGCTTGTGAGCATTGCAGCACCATACTCTTGCATTTAACAAACTGCTTTTCAGAAAGTGCTCGTTCTGGGACTCATGATAAGAGCAGCTTATGAATAGGTTGTTACTGGCTGTAGCTCACTTAGATACATATCCCTTATCATGTGTCCCAGCATCTGGGCCTCAGCTGACAGAAAAATCCCCTGTGCATTTGCTCTAAGAGGCAGAGAGTGTTCAAGAATTTCTTTGAAGAACAGGCTTTATTTTCCCAACTTCTGGCTCAGCTGATTTTTTGATGTTGAGTCTGTCCCAATTCTTGTTTTCTTCATCTTGGAAGCCCAAAAAGTGATTCCAGTCACATTAACTGAAAGAAATGAGCAATAAGGATGGCTAAGGAAAGGGAGCTTATGATTGCTTTACTCGATATTTGCACAACTTCTCTCATCATATTGCCTTGCAGAAGCTAGCACAAATAAGGTGAAGGCCCCCTAGGTAAAGGCCAATCTGGTTCAATGTCAGTACACCCATGTACTTTTTTCATACCCAAAGGTTCTTGGTCATGTCAAGAAGACTGAGAAGAGGGAAGGATGGACCTGAAGAAAGGACTTTTGAAGAAATAAAAGGAGCACAAGGGCAAAGGGAGAGGTCACATTATATGTGATTCGAGGGTATGCAATAAACTGATGATGGGAAGGGAAAGGGAAAGGGAAAGGGAAAGGGAAAGGGAAAGGGAAAGGGAAAGGACAAGCAGAAAGTGAGGGAGAACTGAGGTCTGAGAGAGATCCTGTGAGAGAATTGAAGTACATGGATGGGAACAAATGGACATTGAGCAGTGGAAGACAGGTCAAATAAGGAGCCAGGATGGCAGGAATTAGACTGGAAAAGTGCTAGGAAGAGGGGGCTGGAAAATGAGAGAAATCAGAAGGACCTAAGAAGGAAACAGAATGGAATAGATGGCTTCTATTAAACCACCAAATCTAACTCATTACACTTGAGAAAAAAAAAAGTTAACTGCACTGTTCCCAAAGGAGTTTAATGTGCCTATAAAGATAGACCCATGTTATACGAAATTTAATACTGCATCTGGAAAGAAAACACTTGGTGGATTTGGACTTATGCATGGTGTGCTACACAGCACTCCCATGGATGCAGAGTTGAAGAAAGGTGTTTCTGCTCGAAGTGGTGAATCCTGCCCGTGCTGTGCGGAGCAGCAGCTCCGGAGGAGCTGGCGGATGGGTGGCTCGGGATTTTCAGGGGTGGCGGCCCCAGGAGCACGCCTGGCTCCCCTCTCGATGTCCTGCGGGTCTTGTCTAACCCGCCCCGGCTCCGTGCGCTCCAGCGGCAGAGAGGATCCAGCCTGCGCCTGCCTTGCGCATCCTGCCCACCCTTTTCCTGGCAGGCACCCGTTGCCATCTAGTGGCTGTTGTAGGATTTTCTGTGCCCGGAGAAAAGGTTATTTTTTCAACCAAACTGCAGCACAGCAATTGCATTTCTAGAGAAGATTTGCACGATTTGTCCCCAAAAGCTCCCGAGTGACTTGATCAGAAGGACAGGGTCTGATACCTGGAGTGGAGAGTGGGGGTCCTTTTCTGTAGCACCCAGAGTTTGGCCTTGCTTTGCAATTAGTCAGGTTATTCAGCTGCCTTCTAGGGAGCCTTTTACAGTAGCAGAAGGCTGGGAAAACCCCCAAAGCAGCCGAATGAGACCTCAGCCCTGCTGGGCTGGCTCCCAAACTGGCAAACGGGAGCTCAACAAGGCAGTGTGAAGATCTCACCTCTCACCTCTCACTTTTGATGACTCTGACCAGATTATTGGAATAGGCTGCAAGTTTTTTGTCGGTATATTTTAGTATTTTCACCCTTGCTGCATCCCAACTGGACCAAGGCAAAATCTTCCAGCTGTTGGACAAGAACGGAGCAAATATTGGTTCAATGGGTATGCTGCACTGGTTCCAGACCGTTCTTCTCCCCTGGTCCCTGAGAACTGAAGACACGGTGCAGAGGGACTGATGCCCTTGAGTGAAAACAAAAATAATGGGACTCCTTTTCCTTTTAGAACTGCCAGTATCTTTCCATTTTTTTTCCCTGAAGAAAAGAGATCAAAAAAGCTGAGAAAATTTAGAAAGGTAGGAAAAGGAGAGGAGTTAAGGAATGAGATCTGTGAAGCATGCCCTCTTTTCACTGGTGTCTTTGAAAAATTCCATTACCAAATAGAAAAATAATTAGGAGAACTTACTTGGAAAAGTGGAGTACCTCCCTTGCCCATTATACTACTTCCTTGAAAGGGAGACCACTATGAAGGAATGGGAGAATTTTTCTTCTTTGTCCCATAGAGTGCCTCAGTACAGAACATCCCCACATCCTTTGCTGTGGCAGCATCTACTTGTCTTTGTGTTCACTTGTGATGGATTATTCAGTTTTAGGTTATTGCCACTGTGATGAATAATCATCACAGCAAATAATAACCAATTTTACTTTGAGTACTTATCACTTACACACTGAGCCTATGGTTGTTTTCAGAAGAAAAAACTTCCCCAATTCTGGAAATAAAACAAAACTGTATGAACATCCATCACGAGATGACAGTGGTAACTGGAGAGTATTTTGTTCATGAAAGAAAAATGAAGCTGACAATATGTCTGTAACAGCAAAGCTTTGTGCATGTGTTACACAGCACAGCTGCCCTTCCTCTTTCTTGGATGCACTTGAAGAGGATCCTTGTGTCTGCTAGCTCCAGGCTAAGGCAAACCAATGTATTCCTGCAATGTATGACTGCAGGGCAAAAATCTGAAGCTGTTGTATGAAGCCCACCCCCACCATAGATGTTTTATAATGAAAAAAACCTTCCAACCTTCTTTTTTTCTTTCAGTGCACAATTCTGCCCTTTTAAATATATTTATTTCAAAACAGAAGAAACCTTTTCTTTATGCTTCTGCCTAAATTGAGGTTTTCATGCCATTCTGTCTTTTTTTTTTTTTTTCCTTTTTTTTCTTTTTCTTTTTTTTTCCTTTTTTTTTCCCAGTGGAAAAGAAGGAAGTAAAATATGTGAGCCACTGAAAGCTGAGAACAAATACAGCTTTGATTTTTGAAAGCAGAAAAGTAACAAAACTAGATCAAGCAAAGTGCAGCTCTTAAGGGAGTGGAATCCTGCTGTAAAGAGATACGGTCATACAGGGAATAAAATGCAGAAATTGCAACAGAGAATTTCAAGTTAGAAATAAATGATTTCAATCTAATCAGCAACAAGGGCTGAATGACATGGGGTGGTGTGTGTTTTACCATCACTGGGTACCTGTGGGATGTGGTTGGACACCACGTACTCGGAACAACCTGGAGCCACCTGCCAGTGGATCAGGCAGTCTTTTCCTCCCCCCATGACAGTGGCTGTCCTGTGGCTGACTTTGAGAGGTGCCAAACCTTCATAAAGAAATGGAGCAGTGACTTCCAGAGGTGCCAAACCTTCATAAAGAAATGGAGCAGCTTCTCACAGCCTCCAGCCCCCTCTCTGGTGGTCCTGTTCCACTCAGCACTGTTGGCAGCAGGGTGTGGAAAGGGCACAACCTCCAGGGCTTCCCAGGGCTCAGTGGCCCCTCATGTTTATATCTGGTGGCTCCTCTTTTGCACTTTCATGCCAGTCTCTGTCCCCAGGCCCTCCTCTGATCTGGAAAAGGAGGTGGCATCTCACTGGGAGTGAATGACTACCATTGTACTTTGATGAGAGCTTCCCCAAGAGGGTATTTCCTATCACTGAGGGCCACATAGAGTTCTAAGTTCAAAATTAGTTGAAAGACGTTTTACCATGTTTTATTTTTTTTTTAAAGTGGCCTTATATTGCCTATTTACTTAGCCTGAAAAATCCTGAATAAATAGAGTTAAATAAGCACTATATTACTGAGCAATTCTTAGCTCTTGTTGATATAAAAGGAGCAGAGTGAACCTATCATTGTCTGAAAGGAAACTCACATTCCAAATCTCTGCTTGCTTTGGGCACCAAAGCGGGAATGACTATTTAATTTTAACATCTTCAAGTTTATATACTGGAACTAATGCTGGAGTATCATGAATGTGATCACAGAGCATTTTTCTTTCATGTATTCCTCTTTATTAATTCATTTTAATGTATGTTGACTTATATAAATCATTGCACAGCATGTGTGACACATTACAATGAAATCTAGAAAAGAAAAAGGCATCATTGGAGGGCTGAGTTCTCCAGCTGACAGTAGGACTGATAGCTTGGATACTCCTCTGTTATTCATTCTTAGTTACATCCTCAGTACATGTACAGAGGTACAGCCAGTGCTGTCTGGCTGTGTGATCAGCAAAGGAGTTAGTTGTGTTTAAAAATATGGCTCAGTTTGGTCTATTCATGTGGTTTGTGAGGGTGCAAATCATTCTGAAATACGTTGTAGACCTTTTTCTACTTTAACTATATTCCCACCAGCTAGTTAAGCTGGATAAGAGCTGCACTTTGTGTATGGCTTAGCTGGAGCCACATGTAAGCATTGTCCTTCCACAAGGAAAAGCCTCAAATGGAGCTCACCAGGACTGCAACAGGCACTTGATCTCCAGACTGAACTGACAGAAAGGTTTATATTTCCCCAGTGGAAAGCACAGTTATTTTCAGCATATTTAGCGACATCAGGGACCAGGGCTCTGAGACAGCTTTCCTACCTTTCAGGGCACCTGAGCTTGCTGATATGAGATGTTGATGGTCAGGGCAGAGATGCACGCCTGTCAATTGCCAGTATAATTTGTTGTCAACCCTAAACAAATACACAAAATGAAAAATAAAACCTCACCCTTCATGACGCATAATCCATCCTTCTTTCAAGAAGCTTCTTTGTTTTGTCACTAGAAAGGATAAACCCCACAAATTACCTCACTGTTCACTTATACAGCAATTATTGATAGCGAGATACCATAAATGCATGGGAGAGCTAATGGTGCACCTGGATGATGAACACAAGGGCACTTAAATCCATGGTACAATGGGAAGGTGATGTTACAGCCCCTCTCTGCCACATGGACATCTTTGTGCAGGCAGCAGTATTTGACAAGTTTCATCTGCAGCTGGTTTAATAAAATGGTCACATTAAAAACTAATCTGCAGTTTTGTTCTGTAATTTCAAGGTAATTTCAAGCTCCCCGATGCAGCAGTCTGTGACTGTACAACTCAGCACTGGTGTGGAGACAGGCACTGGCCAAGGGACAGAAGATGGAAGGTGAAAAGTGCCTTGCAGTCACAGCCTGAGCATGCAACCTCACCCCTTTGACACCCAGTGCCAAAAATCTATTCCTGCCCTACTAAGTTACGGCCATTTCAAATCATATTTTTCTTCCTCGGTTGTTTGGCAAGGGTGTTATGTTCCTAGCTTTAAATACAGCTATCCAGGGACTCCCAGCAAGACATTTATTTTTATTATGTTTTTCTTTTGGACTTGATTCACAAAGCCAGCAAGGAAAACTAAAAAGCTGAGATTTGAAAGAGGAAGGGGGTTTAAGTGAGAAATACCCTTTCAAGGAATTTTGGTGAAACATCTTGAAATGGAGATTAAAATGGAGATAGAATTTCCTTGGTGTTTAAACTTTCATGTTTTAGTAGAAAAAACCCCATCCTGTTTGAAGCAGCCCCCAGATTTTTGAGAAGCTGATGGAAGTAATGGAGTGTGACATACATAGCTGGGACAAGGAATATACTGGAAGAAGCGAGCACAGTATCTTTAAGAAGTTGCCAAGACCTGCAGAAGGCTGACATGGGCAATTTCCTCCAAACTGAAGCTACAAGCAAATGAAATAGATATGGAAAGTTATTGAAATTGAAGGTATGAGTCTTCTGAGCTCTATACAAAATGAATGAGCAGGCAATTATGAGGAGAACAGAGTTATCAAGAATTTGGAGTGGATGTATGCTGTATGAACGTGCAGTCATCTTTGTCAAGATGGTCCCATTAAACCTTAAAACTGAAAATTTTAATGGGAAGAGAATAAAAGTATACCAGTTACTTTCACTCTTTACAATATAAACTGTTACAACTTCAAGGAAATCAAATGCTGCTTTGGGAGGATCTGTAAAGGCACTCAGTGCATCCCAGATTCAGGCAGCAACTCTCTCTCTTCAGACCAGTGACACTCAGTGTTCAGAGATCCTGACAGCTCTTCCAAAAGCAAGGGAGTACCATAAGTCTGTGGTGGCAAATGATCTTCTCCTAATGCAGAACCTGATACAGGGAGCAGACTTAGGCCACTTTTAGGTGTAGACACCCAGGCTGGTGTTGGACTTGCATCCAAGGGGACATCTGCTGATTGTCACTATGACCACAGCACCTGCAGCTCCTGGTTGCCAAGTGTTATATGACAAGTTTTTACCGAGGTTCTGGAGAGATTAAAGCAGCTCAGGACCTTATGCAGCCTCTGAGGGATCAGGGCCAGAGATTTTTCTGTATAGGATAGTCTTGGAACATTGGTTGAGAGAGAAGGAACAGGAGATGTTACTTGGGATGGATGACACAGACTAAGCCCTGCCTCCCTCACGAGAGAAGTCCATGTGTTACTAGAGAAGCTGTTGGAACAGAAAACTGAGGCACTCAGAGATCTGCCAACATCAGCAAAAACCTTGCCCCAGCTGCTGAGTGCACCTACTGACTTTGGATCAGGCTCTAGAGGGAAATTTCACCAGTTGCAAGACTTAAAAGCTTGCCAGACCCCACCTAAAAATGAAAACTGCAAACTTGTAACTGGTGACCCTCTATCTGGTTTAAAAACCCACCACAAAGAAAAACAACCAAAAAAATCCATTTATGTGATTTAAAATCTATATAGTACATAATCCCATAGTATTTCAAATTGAAGACAGTTAAGTGGAGTAAATAACCTTTAAGTAGGAATGCATTAGAAATATGAAGACATCCTGGGAACCTGCCAGCTGGTAACACAGGCAGCTGAGGCATGGCAAGGAGGACTCAAGATCCTGTTCTGTAAAACTCTGGGAGAAGTTGAACTCAGTCTTCCACCAGCACATCTCTGCACACTCAGTATTTTAATATTCAGAGAAATGAAATTGTTCCAAGAGAAGGAAATGGAAGAAGAAATAGCCACTAAGACATAAAAAACAGCCAAGTGGTTTGGAAATTTACTGTGATTGAAGCCTAGCCATGTTTTTGCACCAAACAACCCTGAGCAAATCTCTTCACAAAACACTTTCAGGACATTGTTTCATCACAGTGCAGGACAGTATTTTTCTCCTGATCTCTCTAAATTTGCATAGGCTAGGAAAGTATCATTGCTTTATACATATGCCAAGATTCAAGCTGGAGTACAAACCTAACTTCTGAAGAAGATAGGTGTGTGTGATTTTGGCAAAAGATAGTCTTCCTCACATCCTCCATCTCCCACTCTGTGACTGGTTTTGATATGATTTGTCCCAAGATGCAAACCAGGTGAGAATTGCAGGAGGAGCTGTCACATAAGGAGATAAAATCCTAAAGTAGCTCCAGAGGTGCTTGTTGTATTGTAATTGTGCATTCTGCAAAGCCAAAGACTGTAAGCACTTCTAGCTCTTCCTGCTTTTGTATAAACTCTTTAGACCTGCTTGTCTTACACTGGTGATATTTAGATACTGTATCAGCAATAAATCCAATCATAATCATCCACACAACCAGTGCCTGAGTCTTTACTACTCTGCCATAACGTGACTCCTGCTGTACTCAAGGAAAACTGATTATTTTTCCCTTCCCTGTCTTGTGCTCAGAAGGGCCCTGAGAGACAGAAGGTACAAAAGAATTGGAAGTTCTGAACATTCACTCACAGAATCATGAAGACTGGAAAAGATCTCCAAGATCATTGAGCCCAACCCTTGACCAAACACCACCAGGTGAACTCAACCAGAGCACAGGGCCATGTCCAGTCATTCCTGGAACAGTTCCAGGGATGGTGACTGCACCTCCTCCCAGGGCAGCCTGTTCCAATGCTTTACCACCTTTTCAGTGAAGAAACTCCTCCTTATGTTCAACCTGAACCTCTCAAATTT
The DNA here is from genome assembly GCA_013400215.1 of Cisticola juncidis. Lineage (NCBI taxonomy): Eukaryota > Metazoa > Chordata > Aves > Passeriformes > Cisticolidae > Cisticola > Cisticola juncidis. The sequence goes on from VXBR01002740.1 coordinate 1,800,199, forward strand.
GGCTTAACTACAGCAGATCAGTACTGTCCTTGTAAAGTGCAATAGTAATTTAGATAACACTTTAAAACTACTAAGCAAAAAAAAAAAGAAAAAACTCCCAATATGGATTGGCAATGATGTGGCCTAGCATAAATGTCTATTTCATAGACAAGAAAGAAGCTGGCAGCAAGTGAAATATGCATAAGCTGAAAGTTTGTGGAATTGGCAGTTTTTACCCTCTCTTTAAGTGGCTGTCATGCAGAAAGATAATTCTTTTAATGCTTTCATATTACAGAATAATTTAATCAATGATCAAAGACACATTGATAGACAAGATGTGTCCAAATGTTATTCCTAAATGCTATCCATCACTAGAGAGAAGGACAGAAGGCCACCTCCTAGGAGCTTAGCTTTGAGAGACTGACAGAGATCTTCAGAGCTCTGTTTATCTACTGAGATATCAGACAAGAGCCAGTCAAAATGATCTGACACAAGTCAGGGCTTTGTCAATCACTATCATCCATCAGAAGAGCTCTGCCTGTGAAACAGGCAAAGATGAACTGGGGCAGGACAGGTGCTACCAGCAGAGAGATGAAATGATAATAAAGTACAGGGCAGTGGGAAGGCTTCCTCAGGAACCTCCTGAACAAGCTCACCACTGAACTCAGGTTGAAGGAAACAAATGGAACAGGAGCAGGGAAGGACTCCAAATCCCACCTGAAGGCTGGAAAGCACCCATGGGAAAACAAGCAGTTCAGCCTGTTCAGCCTTACAGAACTAAGGCTGAGACAAAATATACAACTTCGGTCTATGCATACTGAATGGGGCAAAGGGAAAAAACTGAAAAAAGCAAAGATTCAGCTTATCCTACAACTGTGCAGAAACATCAGCATCAGTAACATACAGGAATATATCAATCAGTATGCTAGCAAAGTATGCATTATTATGGCAGCAGAGTTAAGGTAGAAAGTAAAAGGAATTTAATATTCAGAGCTAAGGTATTTTCTTCTTTCAGACTAATTTGTTAGAGAAGTATTATGTGAGCACTTTTATAGTGTGCTAAGGCAGGCAAACAGTTACTTTCCCCACTGTTTACATACCTAAAATACAAGCACCTGTGAACATTTTTTAAAGACACAAACCAGGTAAAGCTTATAGACATGACTCCAACCAGACACATTTGTAAAGACAAGTTCCACAGTAAAACAATTAAAGGAAAATAAAATATGGCAACTCAGATTTTTGGCAAACATTTTATATTTTTTTATATAAAAATCTCAGTAAGAAACCTAGCAGAATATCTGACTGAAACATCTGCCTTACAACAAGTCAAAAAAAAAACTCACAAAAAAAAGAGAAATAAGAAAAAAAAAGTAAAATTCCAACCCCCAAAATATTTTTTAATTATAAACCAGAATATCAACAAAACACTTAAAATAATCTCAGATTGTTTGGCAATTCATCACATCATAACAAGAGACACATTTGATCATAAGAAAAGTTTAACTTTATATACAATTTCACTTGAACATTTGCTCTTACCAGAGTTAATATACATTAAAAAAAGATTCTGGCAATAATACCAGCTTCTATTTTTAATACCTGTGTATAAAATGTAACATAAAATGCTGAAGCTCAATAGTTAGAAGTGACTTCTCATTTCAATGGGTCCCTCTTTGTTGAAAAAGATAAATACTGAAAGAACAGGTGTTTAGTTGCAAAATAAAACAGTTTCATTTTAGGATGGTATTGGTTGACTGTGAATAAATCTAACCTAGTACTATTTACTTCTTGAAGTTGGTAGTAAATTTACAAGTGAAAATATAATCTAGTAAGATTACATTTTAAATGTCATACTTTGTCACAAATGTGAACAGAAAGGAGCCAAGTCCCTTTCACTATGCTAAACTACTTTAAAGCATGCGAGAAAAATATTTCACCAACTGTCTGAGCATATTTTAGAGAACTTCAGATTTTAGACAGCCCTGGGGGAGCGGAGGGGAAGTTTCCTACTGACATCTGCATAGAATGTAAAATATATAATTAAAAAACCCTAAGGTATATACTAAAGTTTACAGACCAATGCTTTCCATATAATAAATAAAATGTCCATCATCGATTAGATTCATACACAGAGTAAAATACAACCTATTTTTACAAGTTTATGTACAAAGTGTATTAGTAGGCACATGGGGGTGCCTTATGGGTTGGAAGCATCTGCATTAGCATGTCACATTGGGAAACTCCAATTTTCCAAGTCAGTGATAAAATATATAACTACTTTGTTTTTCATTCAGATACAAAGTAAACTTATTTTTCATCTGAAATAAATGTACATAATATTCTGTATAAACAATAGTTTATAAAGCTGTTTAAAATGTAACTTAAAAGTACTGCATTGTTTAACTTAGAGCTCCGAAACAAGCACGTGCAAATCCCTTTCCTTTAAAAAAAATAGAAGCACAGATGTTTGTTTTCCTTTTGACTCTTCCAAGAAGAGTACTGGCTGGTAAAGATTATCGTTTTGCTTTCTTCAGTGGTGTCTCCTCTGTTTTCTGCTGGCCTTTTCTCCGTACCACTGTTGGGCTGTCCTCCCTTCTACGCTTGGCAGACTGCACCTTCAACCTGAAAAGCATATTAATAATTATTTTCACAATGGCAGAGCCTGTAAAAAAAAGAGTGGTCAAACACAATTCTGTTCAGAGGGCTGAACTAATTTGTCTGTCCCTGATGAACTGTCCATCTCTGATATATTACAGAAAAGCTTACTACTAAAGCACACTTCTTAACAGGATATGGGGTAATAATTCTGTATGTTGGAGAGTGCTCCATATGCAGAATTTGGGGCTAGAATTTTCCTTCTTCCTTCTCTTTCTCTGCTAAGATTTGTGGATTCATAGCAGAACATAATGGACTTCACTACCCTGTCCCCTGTCTCACAAAGACAGATTAGCAATCTCAAGCCCTGCATGCACAAGAGGGAGTAAAGGGCAGACATCACACATCCTTACCCTGTGCATTCCCACACCACCCATATGCTCACCATATCTCAGCTGTAAGTAACTGTAAATGGGCTTAAACTCTTGGCCATTCACCACCACACACAATAATGGAGCTTTACAAATTAAAAAGTATACCAGGAAAGGTGGGAAAGGGAAATACATTCAAAACTTGGTATGAGGGCTCTCAGAATTTACTCTCTTGTTATCAGCTAATCTTAGCTCTTCAAAGCATTAGAATCATGTCATCATATTTAGCTTTAACCCAAACTGCCAATGCTCTTACCCCCCATCCAGGAAAGTATCACAGCTGAAGTTAAAATACTACATAAACAGCATTTTCAGATTCTCCCAAGAGGTTTCCAAGGATATAAAGAAAAAAAAATCTAGTCTTCCAAATGTCAAATAAAGGAAGAAAAAGAAAAAAATGTAAACAGAAGAAAATCCTTTAAAAGCTTTTATATATCACACAAGAACAGAACAAAACTAGTCTGCGAAAAGTGGTATGTTACATATAAGGAAAGGACCACTGCAGTGGCTTCCAAAACAAATATTCGAAGTAGATTCAACTTTAATACTTACTGTGTCAATGGAGGAGATTTATTCATTTTTGTATCACTTGGAGATCTTTTTTTAGCTGCTAGTTTCTGTCGTTTTCTAGGAGAAACTGAACTTGGACTGCTGCCTTTAGAAGTTGCACGTGTGGTTGGCTTGCTGGGCTGTTTTCTGTAACACAGAAGAATGATGAATTTATATATAACAAAATACTTTTACCAAGTCAATTTCTTCTTGCATTCCAAATGCAGATAATTAAGACTGCACAGTATTTGCAATAAGTAAATCAAAGTTGCCAAAAGAAACAGTGGAAAAAAAAGTATTTGCCAGCTTCAAGACACACTGTGATGCCAAGCTGTGTATTTTTGTATCAAACTGTAGAATCAAAAGGCTGCTTTACTGACAATATTTGATGTTTACAAAAAACTCCACCAAACCAATCCATCCTAAATCTTGCAATAATTTTTGTATGTAAGTGTCTATGTTTAATAGAATATCTTGTAGTCTGAATTCACTCATATAAGCCTTGGTATCCACAAGTTCAGAAACATGAAAAACTGGTTATTGGCAATTAATTTCATAGTTTAGAAAATAGGTGATTCAAGTCACAGAAATCCAGCAATGCTGAATATGAAGAAGTATCCTCTTCCACAGAATTATTCCCAAATGCTACTTATAAAATGCAGACTGTATGCAGCACCTTAAGGCAGAGATGCTTTGTTCCAATCAGAGCTAGAAAGTAGCACTGGGAAATCTGAGACACAACCCCAAATCTATAAAAAATTAGATGCTTCCACAAGCAAGCACAACAAACCCACAAATACTTAAACCTTTACTATAACTTTAGAGTTGACAACTATGTGGGATTAAAGGAAGGAGATTAAAGGCCCTTGCCTTTACCGAAACAAAACTGTTGTTTACTAAGTGCTAGTGGCAACTCTTCAGTTTTTATGTAAACACAGAATCATGTAACTACTTTCAGATTCAGTTCTGAAATTCAGCTCAAGAGCACTGTGACAACTGTGCTTCAAGTACTGCATACAGACTAACATATAATATATACTATATAACATATAATAGCCTTAAGAGGGAAGTAGATACGGTCAATTGAAAGTAATCCCACCACCAGCATAACAGCAAGCCTGGACTCCAATTCTTTTCTGGAAGACAGCAACACAAATCAAAACTTCCCAAAGCTGCTATGTTTCATTGTTTTCACAGTAAGATCAAGAGGATGAGTTCTGCTAGAATTCAGTGTGCCTACAAAAAGGCAGACCAGTGCTAAGGCAGGTGAAGAATGGCTTCCTGAAGACAGAGCTCTAGCTGCCCACACTTGTCTTTCAGAGCAAGATTGCTCTCCAAACATGCAGATCACCATACTAGAAATTAAATCTGCCAGTACTGCAGATTCATGTATTTAACTTGGACAGTACTTAAAGAAACAGAGAGGGATAAGTATATTTTCACCTTGTTCAAACACCAAATGGTGAAGTCTACAGTCAACTCCATGTCCCATTTTACCCAAGTGTTCTTAGACTAAAACTCTGAGGCATCACTAGGATGAAGAATGCCAACAGGATCAATTCTTACCCTGTTACGTATTCAAGTATGCCTTTTGAGACCCTAACAGTTTCCCTTAACCTCACCTTTTGTCTCTTCATTCCTAGAAGAGGGGTACTAGAATTAGAATCAAAATTATTTGGGAAGCTCTTATCAATTTAAAACAAACAAATAGAAAAAGGCAAAAAGAGGATGTAACAACCTCTTCCTGCAACAAACCCCACAACAATCGAGAACAATATAGAAAAAAGGTTGTTACTGGAGTCTCTACACAGTTACCTTTGAGCCTCTAATCTTGTAGCTGATCTAGTTGTGGCCCCAGAATGTGCGTCATCATCTTCCTCTCCATCCTCTTCCTCACCTTCCTCTTGCTCTTTTAGTTCATCTTCAGAGGATGTTAATTTCCGACGTTTCTTCTCTGGCTCCGGTGTTTCTGTCCATTTAAAATTTTACACATATGCTATAATTTTCCAAAAGGCCTCCAAAAGGACAGGAACACTTAATTTAGAAAAGGTATTCTAGTCACAAGCCCCACTTTCAGTAAGTAATTTTCCACTTCCTTCATATTTCAACATTTTTAATTCACACTTGTTTAACTTAATCTTGCTAACACATTCACCACAGTTTACTTACACAGCTCATAGCAAGAATTCATAGAAAATTCATGAGGCTTTATAGAAGCATCTGGGATGTAGCAATTCTGACATGAGATTACAGCAATTTACACATATTTACATAATATTTACACTAGCTGTAACTCAATGATTTTTACCCAAGAAAGGAAAATTGAATAAAGCTTATCTTGTTGCTGTTAGTAAACAGAAAGGCACAGCAGTATTTTGTTATTCTGTTAGGAGCAGCACAGTTTCTCATGCTTTTACCCGTTTCCTCTGACTGAGGCACAGAACGCCTGGGCTTTCTTCCCCTTTTGCGCACAACCATTTCTGCTTTCTCAGCTTCATCTTCCTGAAGAAACAAAATGGAACTATGTAAGTCAAGAACTATTTACTTTATATAGAAGACAGACATTTTTCATTACATGCTGCTCGTAAATTTACAAATTGCACTTACAGTTGTTGTTTCTTTCTTATTAGATATGTCTGTACCTAAAAAGAAAGGAAAAAACCAAAATTTGATCCTCAACTTCAATTCTTTCACCTAGCAACTTAAAAGAGAGCTACTTCATACTCTCTCAACTTGGCATAAACATCACAGTAGCTCAAAAAACATTTAAAATCTCTTTCTAATTTAAAAGACAGCTTTGCTGTAATTTTGTTATATACAGAGACTGGGACAATGATTAATTTTTTCAAGTACTAATGACTGACAGTACTTATTGCTTTGTAGCATATGCTGTTTTGATTTAATGAAAAGCAGAAGTTATTTACCCCTTTAACTATTGTCAACCAATTACAGAATCACAGAAAAATTTGGCTTAGAGGGGGTCTCTAGAAGTCATCTAATCCAATCTCCTGTTCAAAGCATGGCTAAATTAATTGATCTACTCACACTGCACAATTGTTCAGTCCAGTTTTGAAACTCTCCAAGAACATGGTCCCTCCAGGTGATCTGTTCTCATGCTTAACCTTGGTGCTCATGCTAATGCACCAAGATGACTGAGATGAAACTCAAAAAGACACTATTTAAAACCTTTCTAGTATGCAAATTATATTCCTCTGCTGAAACATTTCTTACTTCCACCTCAGTGATTTTTACAGGCTAGCCTATACATGTTAAAGCAGATTTTTAACTCTACATCCCATGTCTCAAGTTGGCTTTTCTCCATCATTACCACTTCTACCCTAACTCTGATGAGAGAGATTTTTCCACAAAGCTTTTGAACTCTGTCAAACACCATTATCTCTAACACCACAAGGATAAAAAATCCTTAGCAACAAAAAAGAGAAAAAAGCTAAATGAAAGTAAGATTTTGATCTTTCTTCCCCTGCCATGAAATTGCTGTCTAATTTCTGAAACCTGAATAAAAGAAGACACAGACTCTAAAACCTTCACCAATTAGACTGAGAGAACAAACAGAAGAATGTCAATGGACAGGATCTAAAATACATCTCAGAGAGCAGAAACATAGTCTAAAACTCACATGCAAGCTTTTTAAGGTTATGGGGAAAAACTTTTATACAAAAGCAAATGAAGTAAAACACAAATACATTTAAGTATTCAAAAATAAGTGATATAAAACATAGGACTGTCCAGGGTATTAAGTTCTTCACACAACATAAGCACATACATAATACAACCAGCATGAATTAGTTCTATTGCATTCAAAAAAGATACTTCATAATTCTGGTACATTTTGGCAAATTTGTAGCAAAAGGGGTTTGGACTGAAGAATAATCCTGTCTAGATCCATGACATGCCTTTAACAGACAACCCTCTGTAAGACATGAAAATGCAGTACTTTTGCCTAAAGCTAAGTATAAAAATAGTATCTAAGAACAGTACTAATTTTAGAGCAGCAACTGTTGATTAGTGCTAAGTAATTAGTTTCAAGTTCAGTGTTGTGGAAGGATGACACCTTCAGAAAATGCATGTCTCTTAACTGCATGTGCTGTAGTGAGTTAAAATAAAACTCTGCATCCCACTCCACATGTGGGTCTGTCCCTACTGCAAATCCTTCTGCAGAACACCCAGAAACTACCAGAGTAAGTGAACTGCACAGAGGGATTCAACTCGGTTTCCTTTTCATTGCCAGGGATTCTCAACCCCTTCATGCCCACGAATGTTAATACAGGATGAAAAATGTAACAGTACATTCCACTTTACACACTGCTCTTAACATTGCTGTGATATCAACAGCCTTTTACCTGGAACACAGAATGTTACACAACACACTCAAACTTTAGGTACACAGTCAGGTGTCTGTTCTTTCAAATAAAAAGCTAAGCAGAATGCACTTTTATTTCATTCTCACATTCTTGTCTGTTCTCTTGGCAGTTCACAGAAGTCAAGTACCACACAACGAGCTGACTCTCCAGAGACAGTTCTGAACCATATGGATTAAAGCTGACATTTTAACAAATGTGGAGGAAATAGGAAACAGTCCATATGCACAGTGCAGCCAGATTAGTACATCTGTAGAAACCTAAGCTTTTGGAAACTCCGGAAAATTTTTTTTTTTGAAGATTTGGGTTTTCAGATTTTTTGCATGCTTGTTTGTATTTGTTTACAAACCATTTTTTAACTTACTTTTCAGTTCACCTGCTTCCTAAAACGGTTTCTAAAAGTTTTTTAATGAATGGACATAATTAAAAAGATACATTTAAACAATCAGTGCAGTACAGACTCTATACACATGAAAAATTAAGAAAGAGAAAGGTGTTTCACTTAATTCTGTTTAGATTACTTTAGATTCACTTAATTCTGTTAGATTGAAGCACTTAGAAGTACATTTTTGAGTCAAACTAAGCAACCATGTTCCAAAGATCTTACAGCAGTTGTGAAAAGGGAAAGAAATACCCCCTCAAGATACCCCTAAGATCTTTAGATACACATCTACAGATAAACCAAGTAACTGGACAAAATTTGAAATGTAACATAGTAAGTGTGATTGATAGTCTCTGTATGAAACAAAACAAGCAAAATAGAAAACAGTCTCTGAGAGCCAGTCTGATGGGGCATCTACCTTCCTCTGAAGCTCTGCCATGTACTTAGCCCACTCAATAATTTGGTATAGTCTGCAATGCATTATTCAGCACTGAGCAGTGCTGCTGCATCTTTGAACTAAGTTCATATCGAGCTGCTCTTTTTTGAAAAGAAAAGCTTAGTAGTAATTAGGGACAAGTCTTCATCTCCTTCTTCAGATGTTTTCATTCACGAATAACACTGACTGCCAGTGATGGTATCAGGACTAAGAAGGACCCATGTGATTTTTGTGAAAACTCTCTTCTATTTCTTCCATCATTCATTTTGTAAGTTGAAGCAGGTATCATTTGCTTACCTGTTTGAGGTGTTTTCCCTCTACTTGCAGAGGTAGGAGTTTGCAGCTGAAATTAAAAAAAAAGTGGGTTTTTTAATATAAAGAAAATCAGAAAAATTCAGCAGTTTGTTACATAATCACAGCATTGTAGAATGAATCTGTAAATCTAGAAAACATGAACACTAATGAGCACACAAAGTTTGTACTGAGTTGAAGAGTAGGATACATTTTTCCATTTTTATAAATAACTGACACAAGTCAAATCAGCCCATAAACAAATCACAGCACTTTCAGTAACCTGACATTAAAGTCATTGCAATAAAAGACAAGAAAGATAAAAGCAGTTTCAGTCAAACACATTTTTGAGTATTTAATTATCAACAAAGAAGTTTAGTACAGTCACTTTATGTAATCCCACATACACATTTACGGAACTACATGTCACCAGAAATTGTTTATTTACTCACAATGCAGAAAAAGCTATATATAATGACACAATGTCCTATCATGACAATCCAAAAACTTCAGTGCTTTCACCACTGAATGACTACACCGGGATGCCAATGGTATCACTAAAGTAGCACATGTTCCCAAGGCAGCCCTGGGCAAACTGTCATGCAGAGGCATCTCACCTTAGAGAACCCTGTCGCAGATGGAGGGCAGGTATCACTCCCCCCTGAGCCAGCCTGACACCAACCACTCACTCATCACTAGGAAGTACAAGACCTTTAAACACTTGAACTAGAATAAGATGATTCTGTTTCAGGACTGAGGATACATTTACTTCTGAGCGTGATTTTAAAATTAATTTTAATCCTGAACTGGACAAAAAAAAACACCCCAAAAAACAACCAAACAAAAAACAACCCACAACACCAAAACACAAAAAACAAATGCCAAAATTCACACCAGTTCAAATTATGTTTCATTAAATTAATATTGAAAAAAAAATAGGAAAGACTAGGAATTCTGACACAGTCAGACAGTCAGACACACAGACAGTCTGTAAGAAGGGACAGGACTCAAAGGGCTGCCTGAAATATGAAGACAGGACAAGCAGAGACAATAATTCCTTTTATCCATAAACTGGGTAAATTCCCAAGATTTCCAACAGCCATGCCAGCTGGTGCCTCACCAGGCAAACAGGAAGAAAACCTGTGCTTCAACACAACTTGATTTTTAAAATCCCCCCTTTTCTATGCAATAACATTGATTCTGACATAGAGGAACTCCCTAGAGAGAAGCCTTTAACCAGAATTAATGCAACTGGCTGTGCTCCACAAACATACCTGATCCATCACTGCCCTGTGCTGTAATCCAACTGGATTGCAGAAACAACACCACCAGACCACTTTCTTAGCTGTGAATAACCTTCACAGGTGTCAGGAAATAAAACTACTACTGAGCTTTAAAAGACAGACATGGTTCATGAGCTCCTGGGTTACTCCCCAGCATGTCTCTATCTCTTGCATGAACTGTAATGTTGCAATATGTATGTAATACAACTGCTTTATATAGTATTTTTTACAGCTATGAAAAGTTTCTATGTGCTATTATTATGATACATTCAGTAGAGGGGAAAAAATTCTTTTTGAAATAAAGTCACCCTTCTCTTTAGGCCAAAATTACTCTCAGCACAAGCTAAAAGACACGTATGCACACCACCAGAAATTCACCCTGCACACAGGTATACATTGCTAGCATAACACTTAGATTTGTATTAAGTGAACCAAGTGTGAAGCTGATAGGTAATTTGCTACGTTCTGACTTAACACTGTATTTTGTTTAAAAAGTTCAGCTATATTAAGAGACACTATTAATATTTTTTGTTGGCTTAGACTGCACTCAATTAGGTTTCCATAAGATGTTTCTGAAATGCTTTTAGCTGTTAAACAGATAAACGGCTCTTGAAATACTGTGTTTAAATGCACCCAAACAAAATAAAGGCACTTACATTCCCAGTGCTCATATCAGCTTTTGACTCCCCACCTGAGGGAAGAAATATGAGTTCAGAACTTGAATGTCACTATTATCCTTGTTTTTGCACACAGGTGTTATGAACTACTTACCACCAGGCTGTACTGCTTCAAGAGGGTATTTACGAGGCCGTCCCCTTTTGCGTTTCACTACTACAGGCTGATTTTCCTATTAAAAATCAAGGACAAAAGTATCTCATGTACTGTAACTGACATTTGGCATTTCAGCAATACAATACAAAGAGCTAACTGAATTCATAATGTGACAGTGGCAGAAGTAGTGCTTTTCAGTTAAAAAATAGATGAGGCAAGTTTAATAGAAGGAGACACTGCCTGTTACAAAATCAACTAATACAGTTGAAAAGAAACAAGACGACTCCCAATTACACAAAATTCTCAGTAGTTTGACTTAGGCACAAAGTGTGTCTGAGAATGCAGTGTCTTTTGCTCCCTCAGCTCCAAAATCTCTATCACTAGGTCTCACAAATGCTGCTGGCTTCCCCCATACAAGAACTCCAGACTTTCCATCCCATGAGCCCCTTTCCCTAGTGCCACCTAGCACAGGCTACATGCTGTATGTTGAGCACATGCTTCAAACAGTTAATATCCTAATTATCCAAATACACAGATTGCTGATATTCTTTATATAAACAGGGTCTTCAGCAAAAAAAGGCCCCTTCCTTTGAAGTTTTAAGCTTTGAAAGAGAACTTTTAAGTAACAAATATGGTCAGATGCTCAGATTGGGAAATCCCCAGTAACAGACTTTCTCTTACATACATGGAAAGATTAAATGCATCATTCAGCATTTACTGAAGTTTACTGAACCCTTATTGGTTCTCAGAGACTAAAGCCTTGAGTGAACAAATATAAAATCGTTTTCTTAAATTTTCTTCTACTTCCAAATTTGAGGCAAAAAACCCCAAATGATGAAATCCAAGACCTTTCTGAGAACAGTTTCTATTTCTAGAGGCCAGCATCAATTTTAATCTTGAGGATTAAGACATTTGTTTACAACCCATACTGTAGAATATCTCCAGTATGTGCCCAGGAGATCATATAAAGAACAATTAAAATTTTATTAAATAATAAAAATTGTTGAAAGGTAGTATTTTTTTAAAGGCAAGTTGTATTTGTTAATGACTACACTGTCCACATCAAATAAGAAAAAGTCAGAAAACATGATTTCTATATAGAACAACTCTATGTAATTGCTTTCTAGACACTTTGTAAGCATTATCAAGCTGAGGAAGGAAGTTAGTCCTACTTTGGTAATGAGACATTGATGCCTTATGGTCTTGTGAGTTTATACTTTGTGACAGAGCTACATAAATCCTTGATATTTTACAGTAAAAAACAAATCTTCACAACTATTTCCTAGTAGGTAAAGACAATTTTAATATTGCTGTTAACAAAATACAAAGTAGCTATGTACTGTAAAGACAGAGTACTGTGAACCTGCACTATCTCAGTGAGTTAATATGAATAAAACCACTCACCTCTGGAGAATTTTCATTTGATTCTAGACCGTGCTTTTTCTTTTCAGATATTTCCTGTTCAACACTAAATTCATCTTCACACAGACAAAAGAAAAAAAAAGAAAAAAAAAGGAATTGTATACCTTTGTTTTGTTAGGCAAAAGAAATAGTAAAAGCCACAACCTCCACACTGAAAATGTTATTTCACTCTTTAGCCCAAAATTCCCTAAAACACCCATCAGAAATCACTGTTTCCCTTGTAGTGACAGTGCAGTGCAGTGACAGTGCATTGGTCTGCCAAAATGCTTCCCCCTAGGACCAGATGAGTTAGGGACGTCTTCTATTTTTACGGTAAAAACAAAAGCTCACAATTGTGACATAGTATAAAATGGCAGGACAAATACAAGCCCCTATTCCATTTTCTCACATGTTGCAGGAAACAGGAAGCTGAGGATACAAGCACACTGCAGAACAGATTCAGACTTGTCAAGTTGCTCACATGAGAAACAAAACTAATAATAGATCAAACTAAGATTAACTGTTCCCACAAAGACAGACTGAAGTAACATCAAAGCCACACCAATAATGTGGACACACCATCTTCTATTATTTATTTTAGTGCAATTGAATCAATTATAATAGTGCAACTTGCATTCTTTTCTGGTTGGTTACTCTACAGAAACAAAATTGATTTGATAGTCATGTCACAATTTTTTACATAGGACAGCTCTTGCTTGTGGTCAGAGGCAGGAGATGCTACCACATAATGCTGATTGCTCTATTTTTTCCACCCACCTCTTTATTTCCCTTTAGCTTTCCTACCCAAGATACATACTGAGGCAATAATGGAGCAAATGGGTGGTAACAGCAGAAACATCAAAACTTTTCTCACCATTAAAGAAACTAAGATTAACGCATTATTTGATAGCAGTAATAGAGCAGAAATCAACTAGACAATACATTCAAATGTATTTCCTGGGATCAAGTCTCCAGTTTCTCTCAAAAATCATTCAAATGAAAAGAAAGGAACATTCAGCATGGGTTCAGAAAACCTGCCATAATGGGCAGTTTAATTACCTTTTTCTTCTACAGTACTTCTAGGAGGTGTTTGTTTTTCATCAATTTCTTTGGACACTTCTGCAGACGCTGCATCACCTGAAATAACTTCCTACATTATTTTGAAACAAGAGAGGAAAGATGTTTTACTATACATTAAAAATCATCACCAGTTACACTAAAAAACCACCTCATCCTGATACATGAGCACTTATTCTTCTCATCAAGATTTTATACTGTCTCTTAAAAACTCTGATGCTGAGAAGCTTCATCACAAATCAGTGGGTGAGATAGTCCCAAATACACTGCATGTATTCCTAAAAAGGATATCTGTTTTGTCTTAATTCCTGTTTTGATTTAGCAGGAATCAGCACCAAGTCAGAACTCAGGTGAAGTTCAATATACTCTCTTGAAAATATCAGATCAGTATGTCCATGCAGATACTGAACTGACTGGAGATCCAACAATGCTCCATGAGATCCCAAGCTCCAAACAATTGTGCAACTCAGTCCTCTCAGTCTTCCACACCTCAAAGAGATTCAATACAGATCTCTCTGCCTTTTAAATTTTTTTAACTGTCTCCCCCACTGAAAAGTATCATCTGCTGGTCAGTTCTTTTGTACTCAATACAATGCAAAAGTAGTTTAATTATGGAAACACCTCCCAAAATAACATGCTGAGGAAATAATGACTAAGATTTTCATCTTATTTACAGCTGCAGAACATAAAAAAGTTCTTGAAAATACCTTGACGTTACCAGGTTTCGTTTTGGAACGCTGACTTTGTTCATCATCTTTTAGCACATCCTGAGCAATCAGCTGGTTGCCTGCAAAAGCAAGTGACAATCAAAGTGTTTAAAAAGTGTCTTCTGCATTTGTCACATTTTCCTGTCACTTTCATACCAGCTCACTACTACTGAGATTCAAAAGTCTGTAAAGCAGCCTCTTACTTACAAGAATATAAACAGAAAGTTATTCTAACACTCTTTGAAATGGGAAGACAACACAATAACAAAAGTGAATTACATCTTTCTTGTACATTACACGTGTGGTTTGGTTTGTTTGCTTGTTTGTTTTTCAAGATAAGCTCAAAATTGAAATTTGGTAGGTAACACATCAAGAAATGGAACACCAACATCAACTTCAGCTCACCCAGAGACAGGGAAAGCAGTTAATGCCACATGGGACACTAATGAATACATGACTTTTATTCACTCACTTCATCAAATCAAAATTCTTAGAAGAGGAATAAACGTTTTTTTAAAAAAATGCTATTATTATTGATATGAACTTTTCTCTAAATTGTTCTGATGCTGAAAAAAACAAAAGAAGTTAAATCCAGAGCTTGAAGAGATATTACACTGTCAGTCTTGTAATTACTGTATCAACAAAATGCCCAACTTATTGTGATGTTAACTGCATCTAAATTTAATTTAGCAATGTTTATGCCATTCAATGAACTGAATTCCTTCTCACTTTTTGCTTCCAGACAAATAAAAGGCTACACTAAAATTTATTTCTTTCCAATCTAAGAAAAGGACACATCCATCCCCACAGAGTCTATTGAATGTTTATATTTTCCTGATGATCAGCTTATTTATCTTTTAAAATAAAAGGATAAAATTAGTAATTATTTTATAGACTAAAGAAAAAATGTTTTTTCACTTATGATTGAAAAAATTACTATAATGCTCTCCTGTGTAGTAATTAAATCCATTATAGTATTTTTATCAAATACATTAACTGTAATCTTAGACGTTGTTTTGGGAATATAAACTGCTTTGGTGTTAAGGATTCCTCCATTCCATTCTTTTCTCAAAAATACCATTTTATGGCCTAACCACAGTAGAACCTTGTTTTGCCACAGAAAAGCTTTGCACAAATTTGTGTACTCTGTACCACTTACATTTTTCTTTATCCGTTGTTTCTGAAGATTTACATTGTATTCCTCTAGATCTATGTTCTTCAGTTATCTTGGCAGCCAAGTTTTCCACCTACACACAAAACACAAAGAAAGAACTTTTTTCTCCATGAAGCTTATGAACACAGAAGAGAGAACCTTCTCCCTTCCAACTACAACATACATTTGAATGGAAAGCAGCTGTTACAAAAGGAATTTATTCCTAGAATTCAAATAACATTCCTACTACACAACAGCATTACCAAAGAACTTCAAACTTGCAGTATTTTCAGAATTTTTGACTGATATTTTTATTGAAAAATGTCTGAGAATTAAGCATTCTACTACATGTTTTAAAAGTAGTTCATCACAGTAAATCACACAGAATATTTCTGGATTTAAAGAGACATGCAGGAAAAATAGAATTATCTCATTAGCATCAGAAATGTGGCCAACCAGCATTTCAATATTATAATAAATAAATTTACTACCACAGTTTAAGCAACCACAAACATAATTTCAGCCTGCTACCTGTACTAAATGTCTTGATTTTGCTCCTTAAGATAAACTCCACATTTGCAAGTTTCCCAGTTATTATCCCTCTTATAAAGCCTTGTGAAAGACAGCAAACTGCATTAAAGTAGTTTTCTAATTGTGATCAAAACTTCCAAGAATAATCCCTACTTTTTTCCTCTACTCTCATGGAGATCAGTCAAGCTTCTTTTTTTCTGCCAGTTAACAGTCTTGAAATAGTCATAGGCTATGGAACAGTAATACAAGATTTTATTTATTTACTTGCAGATTCGAAAGAATAATTAGACATCAATGTACACAGCTGCAGAGTCTCAATAAACATAGGCTCTGCATATACAAAAATAATATTTTCCTTTAGAGAATATTTAATGTAAATAGAAGTAAATTCAAGTACAAGAAAAGCAGCACAGGTTTAGAGAATAAATTTAAAAAACAAGTACTTACATGAGAAGTTTCTGAAGGAATATTCCTCTGCAGCACATCTATTAAAAATAATTTGAACACAATCAGAAAAACTAAGCAAGCACCAAGTACCACGATATCCTCTACTTCACCTCCCTGAAAAGATTCCAGAGAACCTGAAACTATGTAGAATTTATTTTCAATGCTGGAAGGAAGAGAGATCCAATCTCCTCTTTAACCATACACCCACAAAACAAGAATATGAACTTCTGAGCACAGGATAACTAAAAATCACTTTATGTTTGAAATATAGGCAATGAAGGAGCTGTCATCTTTGAAATTTATGGTGATTTTGACATTTCAAATATACTTCTACAACTGGAATCAGAATTTCATCCATCACAATCTTAGATACTGGATCATAGGATGAAGTAAAATCTGATTAAGCTTATTAGGCTTCCAGAGAACTAAAGTCTGCATAATTGTACTACTGAGACCTGGAGCTGATAGAATGCACATAAGGAAATTGTCCAGTTGCTAAACTCTACTATACTCTAACTCTGATGTAGTAGAGCCTCAGCCTTCCAGGTCACAAAAATAAGGAAAATAATTATCAGAATTGATGAGTGGTCTGGAGTTTTGAAAGAATTAAGTAACTTTCAATACACAAAGAGAATTATAAAGAAGATGCTCTTTCAAGTGTTCTTAAAATCTGATTCATAAAAGCACCAAATTAATACCTTGATTTTAAAAAGCTGCTAAATCATCCCCAGCAACTTTCCTTTTAGCTACAACAAAAACATAAACCTAAAATCAAATAAACCCAGGGGTTTTTTTGTAACACAGTATTTTATGTATTTTGTAGCTTGTTTCTTAAAGCTCCATGTTTTAGCAACCATTCTCCCACAGCTACTGCTGAGTTGCACATCTTTCAATTTTCAAAGCAGTGTCAAATGAAGAGATAGTTCCTACCCACTCAAACAGCAATGATTTGTTTACATTCCAAAGAATCTTGGACTACTAAACTACTGTGTCTGCTGTTCATACTCATGACAGGACACACATTTGTCTTTTAAACAACTTCCTTTTACGTATGTTGAGCTGTATGTATATATGCACGCATATATACATATAAGAGAGATTATTGTGGGGGAGAAAAAACCTCTCTACCAAGATCTACGAAGCATTAGTCTTCAGAATGTCATATCCAACATGATTTACACAACAAATGGACTTTTGTTAAACATTTTACAAGAAACAAGATTATCTCAGCTAATTCAATCTGCACATTTAAAATTTTAAGTATGGTCTGTCTGTGTGACTGAGTGATGGGAAGTGGCAGAGTTTTAAAGAAACTTCAAAGAAACCTCACAGTACAGAAAAACCTGTTCAGATTTTAGATCTGGTGTTCTGAAGTCTACATTCTTCCAACCAATTCTCAGGGTTTACATTTGCTTTCTTGTGAGCAGAGCATGTCTCTCACCACTCAGCTGAATATACACCAGCTGATAACCAGGCATATGAATCTGACCTACCTGAGAATACAAACAGAATTCTGAAGTTTTATAACAATGCTCGTATCTCACCTTACTGCTGTTTTTGTTTTCTATTTGGTATGTCTAAAAACTTAGAAGTGAGCTTAACAGTGTCTCCCTTTATAGCATGTAGGCTTTCAGCTGCAACTTTCTGTTAGAGGAAAAGCTTCTTTAACCTCCCTGGACAATATAAGCAGCAGTGACACTGGTACCTCTTGGGAGTCATTTTAGTTCTGCTTGTTATTCCAGTAACTGAGGATTTGCTCTCATCTGGTAGTGTTGTAAACATTTTTGTAATGCATCTGGAGCACAAAATCCATCAAGATGGGCACAAAGCAGGCATTTGTTTCTGCTTTAACAGGAAAGCCAAACAATTGCAATGCATAATTTGGGTTTGGGAAGAATGGATTTTTTTTCAGTTTTGGTCCTACTGAATATTAGTTTAAGTTCATGGAAAAGGAATTACTGAGGAAAGATCCAAGTTGACTGACTGAGGTTTCTAACTACATGATTACCTACTTACAACTGCTCTTCCAATTTGAGAGGATGGCCACAATTATTTTAATTTTTTAGAGAGTAAGAAGAAAAAAAAAACCCAGAAATTTTCTGTAAAGTCTCTGTGACTTGTCATATAGCACTTACTATTTTCATATCCTCACAAGGCCTGTCACAGCACTCTAAAACCAGGATGTTCTAAACCTATAAGGAAGAAAGCTATTCCTTGGGTAAGTTTCTGTATCTGTCCTGGACAAATGTTTTTCTTTATTTATTGATTTTAAGTAGAACATTAGCAGCCTGCTTTTTTTAAAATCTCAAATTTAAAAATCCTTTCCTACTTTCAGCATATCATGTTGAAAGAAAAGTCTGACCCTCCTTTCCCATAAACCAAACTCAAGGCCCCCTGAACTCCCAGATACACTTAGAGACTTCTGAAGGCTTTCTTCAATTCCTTTATGTGTCACATGTAACAAATCTGCAACCCTCCCATTATAAGTAATAGTCCCGTCAGCATGAAAGTAAGTTGCTATAAATACAAAAATCACCTTTTTGCAGCTCCTTAGTTTGAAGATCCACACATCCCTCTTCACTTCTTGCACTTTCAGGCTGTTGTGACTAAATGCAAAATCAAAAGAAACAAATATTGCAGATATTCAGAACAAGTACGTCTCACTCCGTGACTTCATGTCATGATGAACATTGTCTTACCATGAACTATAAAAGTCTTCAAAAGCTTTCCTATTAACACATCATTATATATATTAAGAAGGAACAGTCAGAGCTAAGTTCCACAGTATACTATTTAGATTTGACCTTCAAGTTAACGTTAGTACCAGAGATTAGCTTAAAAAAGCAGATTTCAGGAATTCATAGTGCAAAACCTACTCTGAGTTCCAAATACAAACAATAGCCTAGAAATGTTCGTCTGTACAAGGAAAAAGAGGATCTGCTATGTGCAACAAGGTAGAGTGATCTGTCTCCAACTTGTGTTTTGGGTGGATTTTTTAGGTTTTCTTGCTTTAAAAAAAAAAAAAAAAAAAAAAAAGTGCCGATCAGCTCAAAGTTACCATTGTATAAATAATGCTATATGGAGCTAAGTGTCTGAAGTCTGATCTGAACATTGTAAACTCAACTACAGTTCCACATTATGGCTATTCTGACTCTAGAACCATGTTATGCTGATGAACAGTGCAGCTGTTTGCAGATAGAATTATCAATAATTCCCACCAGACTGAAGCTGACTTCCACGTTTCTGAACTCCACCCTTTCATAGATGCTTGAATCTCTGAACCATATTATCCCTCATAAACTCATTCTCAGAGCTTGGGAAGACACATGGATGGACTCTTGCGTCTGAATGAAGAATTAAACCGTGTGGAATCCTGCCTACTATGGAACCCAGCCCAGCCACACCGACTCAGCTTTGGTCTTACACAAGCTGACCATGAGCCCAAACACCCTGGATTATCCAGGGTACCCCAGTCTTGTGTGGCAGCAGATAATGGGCTGCAGTTATCAGCACACAGCAGCAGCAAGCGCTGCTCAAACACACACGGATGTGTGAGCCTGAAGACTGGCCGGGATGCAATGCAATGAACAGCACTGCAAGTTTGTTTACTGGTTCA
Source organism: Cisticola juncidis (assembly GCA_013400215.1). Classification (NCBI taxonomy): domain Eukaryota; kingdom Metazoa; phylum Chordata; class Aves; order Passeriformes; family Cisticolidae; genus Cisticola; species Cisticola juncidis. The sequence goes on from VXBR01002740.1 coordinate 1,820,230, forward strand.
GAGGACTAAGCCAGCATTTGCCAGCTCAAAGAGCTGGGGTGTGGGTGAATATTTTACAAGCACTATCAAGCAACATGCACAATGTATGACCTATTTTTAAAAAAAAAAATCGAACTTCAATGTCTCAGTCAGAGAAGGAGTATGGCTGAACGAGGGAATTATTCCTAACACAGAATAACAGACAGCTCACAATTTAAAAGCCAGCTGCATAGAAAACTACAACTGAATAATCTAAAAAATTACCCTTTCAAAATTCTCCAGTTTAAATTTTAAAATCTCCATTTATGCTGCACAAAAATCAAAAGGCACAGGAAGAAACCCTAGCAAGATGTATGAATAAGCAAGAAACAGTAAAAATTTTCAAAGTAACATAAATACCTTGTCAGTTCTCAAGGTACTTTCTAGGTCTTCTGCCAACTTTGGTACCGCTGCATTATTGCCTAACAAAATACAAATATGTTAAAATTATCAGATTACATTATGCATTTATCTCATGCTACAGGAGAATGGTTATTTCTCAGTACTACCTCATGAATTCAGCACATGAATTTAAATCCTTCTTGTGGACAACAGAAACAATCGCCAGTCTGTTTACAGCAAACCAGCTCAACAAAACCTAAACTTGGCATTTGCAAGAACACAAGTACTGCTCTATTTTCCTTAAATACAAAAGGCTTGGAAAATATGGGCTATCAGGATTTACCACAGCTTACTTATGAATTCTGACTTATGCTTTTTTTTCTTGCTTGTTTATGAATTCTAACATTGTTTTTTCTTCTTGCTTAGCCTTCAAAAAAGAAACCATCAACAGATTTTTAGATCAAATTCCAAACAGCAAACTACCTCTGTATTAATATATGCAGAGCCAAGAGTAAATACTAAGGATATATTTTGCTTTAAGTGACAATTAGGTCTGAATCTGTCAGCTGTAGAACCGTAACCACTGAAAATGTCCAATTTCTACAGAGACTGAAAGCTCAGTAGCTGCTGTTAGTATCAATGTGGTTTCAGAAAATCGTAACACCCCTTCCCATTTCATTCCCCAGGGAATCAAGTGTATACTTATAACATCTTAAAAACAGGCCATGGCAACAGCACCGTCATGTGACTTCCACAGCATTTTTGGAAACCTATTTCAGAAGCCTGTTTAGACAGCTTTTCTAAACAAAAAGAAGTAGTTACAACACAGTAGTTGACTAATTATGCATGGGAAGTGATTAAATTATGGTTGCAGTTCACAGAATAAGTACCATTACCATTTACAAAAGCTAAATCAATGGACAACAAGGATTGAGGCAAGCACTGAGATAGGAACACTTTACTGTATAGCATTTTAGACTTTCATGGTTCATTTGCCTCTTGTATAAACAGCAAGTAGGACTTTTCAAGCTTACTAAAGCCAGCATCTTTCCTAGAAAAATTCCTTAATTCCTAAAATGTGCAGAGCAAAGTTTCTAAACCCAAGTGTCAAATAAAACTAGAGAATAAAGTTAGTCTTGGAGAAACTGGACCTAAACCCACATTATAACATGTTTCTTGAAATTATAGCAAAGACAGACCTGAGAAGGAAGACTTAAAAAATAGTACTTGATCAACATCATCCCACTTTCTGTGGCATAAACAGATTTTTCTACAGTTTAATTTCTCCGAAATTTATAATGAAGTCACAATCTTGACTTCATTACAGCATCTATACAAATTCATTAATTTTCAACAAAATTGGTGCTTCAGCTACTTCAGAGGATGAAAGAGATGCAAGGTCAAAAATAGTAGGATGTTCATTACACTGTATTTTAGGAACCAATAACCATGCAGATTCACTTCAAATATTAGCATAGAAAAACAGATCTGGATATAGAGTATGGTATCCTTAATGCCGTATCATTTTCTATTTAAAATAGATATTTTAAATATCATTTATCTTTTTATTTAAAATAGATATCCACTGCTTACTTAAAATACTTATTTAGGATAACAGGCTGATTCCTTTGTAACACAAAGCAGAACCATTTCAAGTGTATTCACAAGACAAAAATTAAGTGTAATACAGTGAATCTGAACATAACCACTAAATAATGACCCAGAGAAAATCTGCAGTTATGATTAAGGATGGCCCATCTTAACCTTCAAAATCCCTATGACATTACCTTTCTAAAATGAACATACGTCAAAATGAAATGCATCCTCTTTCCTAAAATGCTTTTTGAATTTTGTAACACATTAGTAACAAAAACCACGTGTACCTCCACAATATTAACCTTTTGCAAATAACTTTCTAGATTAGCTGACAACTTTAAGTCAATGCATTTTAATAATTTTTTGCACTCTAATATTTGTTTTTCAACACAACGTAGGTAATTGTGCTCAGTTGGTCTTGTTCACCCAGAATTACAAGCTTTTTTATTTGTCACCAATTCTTAAGTGTATCAATAGCCATTTTGCAACTAATGAAGAAGTGAGGTAGGTTTGAACAGTTATTATTTGAAGTTATTTCTAACTATAATGGTAAAATGCATCTGCTTATGACAAATTATAAACTGAAGAATTAAAAAAAAAGAAATCCTCACCTGATTTAAAGGTTGCATTACTTTTCTGAAAAGTAACTTCAGTGCCAGTATCATCTGTTTTGACCAAGTTGGTTTTGTCATCACTGTCATTTAGCTTTTCTACATGCAACAAAGTGAGGTCCCTTTTTTCCCCTAGTTCTGCTTCTATTGTTACTTCACCATGGCTGGTGTTTACAGTCACTTCATTTGCAGAAGCTAATGAAAGATCCTGTGTCTTAGGCAGGGGAGTTATTTCAGAAAAGCCACTTTCTAAAAGCGTGTTTGAATTTAATTTATCATTTACATTCTCTGCAGCTTCGCTCTCTCTCACTGCTTCTGAAATCGTACTAGAGAGTTCCGATGTAACATCCTCATGCAAAACATCTTCAGCTTGCTCACTGTCCTCCCCTGCCTCTGGGGAAGGACTCTCAGCAGTCTCTGTACTGATCTCCACGCAAAGGGCCTCATCTACACTCATGAGGTTGACTGCATTTTCATCTGTTTCTGTGATTTCGCTGTCTACCGTGGCCTGAGATGCTGCTGATTCTGTCCTCACCCCACTCTCATGTGTCTCATTCTCTCTACCAATAACAAGCAAAGAATCCCTACTTTTTTCTGGGTCTGGAGTTGAAAGGATGCATTCAATCTGGTTTGAAGCATTAAAAATTTCTTCACTTTTGTCTTTTACTTCTGTACTTTCAGTAGCAACTTGACTTTCTTCTATGACTGTAAAGGTGAAGAGACTATCACATTCTTCCATTGTGCTCAGAGTGATCACTGCCCCCTCCTCCTTCTCTTCTACATTTGAAGCAGTGTGTTGATCTTCACTGTCAGTTTCAACTCTTAGCACAGGAGCTCCACATTCTCCCACAAAAATCACAGAACCTTCGCTTTTACCATCTGCATTGAAAGCAGTTAGTCCAAACTGTTCATCTACAGTTGCAGTGGTCTCCACCACCCTACATTCCTCTGATGCATTTGGTGAGAGAATAGCACCTTCATCTCCTCCTACAATGAGCTGACTTTCAGCTTGTGGTGCTGCACTGATCAGGACTATCTCACATTCTTCTGTCATGCTTGTAGTGATCATAGCAGCTTCGTATCTCCCTTCTGTTTCTGAAGCAGTGAGTTTGTTTTCATCTTGCATAGCTACACTAGACATAGGAGCTTCAAAACATTCTGCTGTACTTGTAGAGATCATCAGGGTTTCATTCTTTGACTCTGTGTCTGAGATACTTTGAATCACCTCTTCTGTGACTTCACTTGACATCAGGATTACTTGCTCTTCCACGACACTTGTGGAAATCATAGCACACTCATCCTTTTCTTCCTTACCACTAGCAGTTGGGTGACTTCCATCACCACTGTTATCATCTCCTCCTGTGCTGGATTCACTAGGCATGGGAACCTCATACACCTCCATATCTACGGAAACCACAGCATTCTCATCTGTTTCTTCTGTTTTCACAGAGGGGAGCTGACCATCATACTCAATAGCTGCACTTGACATAGGAGCCTCAAATTCCTCCACAATACTGGTGGAAATCATAGTGCACTCATCTTTATCCTGCTTACTGCTGAAAGCATTCACACACTCTTTAAACTCTGTAGCTGTGCTGGGCATAGGCACTGTGTCTTCAGTGTCTATTAAGATCATAGAGCTTTCCCCACTTTCATTTACTCTTCCAACAGCAAGTGGACCTTCCTCAGCATCTGTGGCTGAATGTAAAGGAGCATCTTCCTCTGTGCTGGTAGAGATGACATCACCTTTTACTTTTACTTCTCTGTCAGCCGGAGCAAGAGTAGTCTCATCTTTCTTTGGAACTGCACTACTTATAGAGGCATCAAGTTCTCTGCTTGGAGAAGCAGAGGCAGAGGAAGTCATGGCATTCTCGTGTTTGTCTTCAGCACCAAACTGTGTCTTATCTTGCACTGCCATAGCACTAGTCATGGGACCCTCACATTCCTCTGCATCTGAGGGAAGCAAGCTACCTTCATGCTTTCCTTTCTGTGCAGCTAAGGCACCCTCATCTGCAGCACTTGCACTGGTCACACTGCTTTCAACAATGCCTTTATCATTTTTGCAGTCTGTTCCACAAATAGCTTCTTTCTCTGCACTTGTCATGCTGTCGACAGTAAGCTTATTCATATCTGTGCCAGCCACTCCTGACTCAGCTTCCATTTGTTCAGCAACTATGCAGATAATGGAACTTTCACCTTCTTCTGCACCTATACAAATTAGGGCACTTTCACTTTCCACTCCTGTACAAGTAGAAGCATGCTCATTTTCTTCATTTCCTCTTCCTGTACTGGTCACAATATCCTCGCCTTCTTCATCCTCTTCTTTTGAGCCTGTACTAGTCACAAAACCCTCATCATCACACAGACCTAAACTGACTGTAGTGATACTGGCTTCTTCCTTTGCCCTTGTACTGTCCATTAGACTTTCACATTTTTCAGCTTCTAAACAAACTACAAATCCCTCGTTGCTGTCTTCTAGCCCTGTGCAGACTGCTGAAATTTCAGCATCATCTTCTGGGGTTATGCCTGTGCTGGTAACTGCACTTTCACCAGTTACAGTATCCTCAGATTTGTCACTGCTAGTTCCAGCAGAAGCACTGTTGTTTGCGACCACTGCAATACATGCACCAGTCACAGTGTTTTCTCCTTGGGTGTCTGTTCCAGTCACAGAGCAGATGATGAAGTTATGACCTCTTTCTTCTGCTCCTGTGCAAGTCACAGTACCTTCGTGTTCTTTTACTTGGCCGGCTGTTACATTGCCCCTAAATTCACCTGAGTTATCACCACTGGTTGACCCTTCACCTGTTTCTGTCCCTGCACTAGTTACAGCTCCATCGCTCTCCACTTCAGCTAAGCAGGACACAGAACTTTCAAATTTGCCTGTATCTACACAAATTGAGGTCTTTTGCTTTTCTTCAGAGCCTGCACTAGTCACAGCATCATCTTTTTCCTCTGTCCCAGCACTATTCACACTGTCTTCAATTTCGACTCCACTTGGGTTCACTGAATCCTTACCATCTTCTTCTGCATCAACCATGGTACTATCACCATTTTCTTCTCCTTCTGTACTTGTTAGGAAGCTTTCACTTTGTGCTAATCCTTCAGTGACAACACTGCCACCACCTTCTTCAGCTGCTGCAACAGTACAATCACCAGTATCTGCTCCTGTGACAGAACTGCAGCCCTCACTGCGTTTTACCCATGTGCCTGTTGTGAAACCTTCATCAGCCTCTATGCTTGTGCAGATTACTGTCACCTCACTTCCTTCTTCTGAGCAAGTGGTTGTAGCAACACTGTCCTTCCCAGAATGTGATGCACCCTCAGCTCTTTCTCCTCCTGTACTAGTTGCCATTGCAGTGCTTTCAGTGATCTTTTCTGTGCTAGTTCCTATCACACTGGTTGGATTTTTTTGTAGGCTGCTGTACAATGAACTGAGTTTACTACTTCCCGCACTGGTACCTACAGCATTACTTTCATTTTTGTCTTCCATGCCAACCACATTAGTCCCTTCTTGCCCATTGGCTATAACAGAGCCTTTGAAACTTTCCTCAAGAATTCTTTCAGGCACTAAAACAGAGGAAGACTGGATTGTGTCATCAGTGTCATGCACCTTGTTCTCTTCCACATTATCCATCATGGTGCTTCTTTCTCCCTTTGAGGAAGGATCTACATTCAAGCACTCTCTTCCTTTTCTTCTTAGGGTATGTTCTTTTGTTGTTACATCTTCATGATCTTCAGTTATGTCAGACACCAAGTTTTCGTCTTTTCTTTTTAACTCCCTATATTGAGAGCTTTCTAACTTTGCTGCTTCATTGTAATCCTCTCGTCTACATGGCCCAGCTGTACGGTCTTCCATTGCCTGTTCATCAGGCCGGGACACCTCATTAACTTTTTCCATACTGTTTGCCATGTTGGTGTTGTCACCATCACCTTTTATGACAGAACTTGGCACTGCACTATCATGCTCCATGTCTACAACCTGTGCTGTATCGTTCTTCAAAAGGAAAGCATCTTCCAATATGGATTTCCCATCTGAATTGTGGCATTCTTTAGACATGGTACCTAAAGAATCTGTAAAATCCGAGATACCTGTATCCATGGACTTTGCATCAGCAGCATCTTCTCTTGAAGAATTAATTGCTAAAGGAACATCATCTGAATTAGAATTTATCACAGTTTTTAAATTCTTTGGTCTTCTGCTCTCTTTTGAAGCCTGATCCTTACTGGACACATTCTTTAATGTTCTACTACTTGCTTCACACACAATACTTGTTTTATGAGCCCCTTGTTTACTGGGTCCTTGAGCCATGGAAGCTTTTTTGGACAAAGGGTCTAAGGCACCAACTTGTTTATTTGAACTATGTTCTTGTTCAACAGTTTTTTCAGCTGCAGGCAGAAACTGTGATTCACAAGCTTCAGGATCTGCCAAGCTGTGTTTTAACTCCTTGTTTGAAATAGAGCGAGATCCTTTTGGTTTTACTGCACACTTGCCATCTGTGGCTTGGAAAGAGTTTTGAATGTTTTTTCCACCAATGTTAGATGCTTCCTGTGCTTTTGCTTTTTTCAAATCAAGTTCCATCAGCTCTTCCCCATGACCAGCATGCAAGTCATCATTATTCATAGTTGCCTTTTGAGGGGGTAGAACCTGGCTGCCTTCAGTTGTGCTAGCTGATTGCTTTTCCTCCTTAAACAAATCTTGGTTTGATATACTGCCTTTTCTGTTTTCACAGGATACCTTCTTGTTTTGTTTTTTATCCGCTGCTATTGTGACATTAGATAATTTTTCATGCCCACTATCCATTTCTTTAGTATCTTTATCTTCCAATTTGACGCTCTCTTCCTTCCTCTTTATTTCCTTATTGCTGTGCTTTAAGTTTCTGCTTTTATGACCTTCAGCAGAGAACCTTCTTTCTAGTTTGGAATTACTTAAATCTTTATCACCTCTGTGTTTCTCTTTCACAGCCCCTTTTTCTCCAGAATGTAACTTAACTCTGTGACTAAGGTCTTTTTGCGATCCCTGAGTTGACTGTGGGCCACTTGCAAGCTGAATCTCAGCACCACTCTCCTCCAAACCTTTATCTTCATTCCTGGATTTGTGTTGTTTATCTGAATCATTGTCTTCCAGGCTCTTCTCTTTGTCCAGTTTCTGTCCAGTGTCATATTTTGTTAATTCCTGTAATTCTGTTTCAGATGCTTTGAACTGTTTATTATGACCCTTTGACTTGGACTTTAACAAAATCTTGTCTTCTGCAAGGCTCTTAGATCTTCGCCTATCTTTATGAACACCATCCTCAAGTTTTACATTACTATCAGAGTTAGTTGATTCTATTTCACGTTTATCTTCTGAGTAGCTCTCGCTCCTTCTGTGTGATGCTGAACCAGGTTGCTTTGAGGCACTTAGGGAATCCTTTTGTGGCTTAGAATCACTCAAGGACCTTTTGGTCTTGCATTCTGCTCTTGGTTTGTCTGTTGAGAGATGTCTGTCTTTCTTGTCTTTCCGCAGCAATTCTTCAGCTTTTAAGGTTGATTCAGAAGGGGGTTTTCCATCTTTTCCTGTTACTGATACTTTCCTTTCACTTCGGTGCTTACTTTTTCTTTCACATTTGTCATCTGAGGAAACCTTTATTTGTTGATTATGTTTCTGGCCACCATCTTCTCCTTTCAAACTTCGCTCAAATGAATGAAGTTCAGCATCTTCACCTGACTTGTGAATACCTTGTGAATCTCCTTTAGATTTGTGCTTTAAAGAAAGTTTATCTTCTAAAGCAGTTCTTTCCTTTTCATTTTTATCTCTGTAAGACTTGGCTTCTTTTTTGGCAGAATTTCTCATATGTTGAATTTCTGCGTCAGTATCTTTTTTGGGATGCTTTTCATTCTTATATATGGATTTCTGCTTCTGTGGTTCTTCAGTACTGACTTCTACTTTATCCAGTTGTTTTTTCAGATCCCTTGTTTCACTGTCCTGCTGAACTCCTTCAGCCTGAAGAGAAGTGGAGGTTTTTCTTTTATGTTCTTTTTCTGCTTTAGAATCATTTTTGCTTTCCTCAGCTGAATGCCCCCATTCCGAAAGTCTTCTGAGTTGTTTAGAGATTTCATTTTTCCCATGATTGTGCTTCAATTCTTTGGAAGAATTTTTTTCACAAGTCTACAAAAGAGATTTTTAAAATATATCTCAGTACATATTACACAGTTCCTTCACTTATGTGCCTAAACAGAACTGGCAAACACAAATTCTCAAAAAAGACCCCAATACACTAGGGAATAGACTTGACATTTGAATAAAAATTTGTCTAAAATATAGTCAGTCAGGAAATGAAAACTGCCATTTTCATTTCAGCTATCTGCTGTAGTGGAAAAATCTAAATCAGAAGAAGTTATCCTTAAGCTGTCTGAACTTTATTATCTTCTCTTCATAAGGTAATTTTTCTAAAATGACTTTAAAAGATTTTTGAATAGAAAAGTGCAATTTCAAGTGCTCTGTAAGCTACTTTAAATAGCTATTATGCTGTCTAGTAAAACAAAACTAACTAAAATCCAAAACTAAAACCAAACCAAAACCAAAGAAAGATACATCTAGACTTCAACTTTCTTCTCCACCTTTTTTAATTTAAACAATGTCATTCATGAAATTCTCACCATAAAAATTTTCTTTCCTTTTCTGTTTGGAGCACAGTCCAAAGTTAAAGTTCCTTTAACTTTCCAGTGACATATTTAAACAAATCAAGCTCAAGTTTTTGCATATAAGAGACACTGCTCTTTTTAAAAACCTGGCATGATTCACTGATTAGGGCTGAAACTGCATCCCAGGTTCTACTACAACATGCATTAGCATGGAATACACAAACCACATTTCAGTGGCTATTAGAATTCAGGAAACCTTACTACAGTGATGTCAGATCACTAACACAACTGAAGGAACAGGCAGGAAAAAACTTATGAGCGAGAATGCATGCAATTATATGCAGTTTGGTGTGGACACATGAAAGAGTACTATCAGAATTAAAAGGAGGATTTTAAGATTTATACTTTAGAGACACCTACCTCATTTGTTTTTTGCATTTCTTTAGAATCTTCTTCAGATGGCTCATTTTTCTTTCTGTAGCTATCTTCAGCATGCCTGAAACAGTTATTTGGACAATTTAGCAAAGAACAACCGGTACCAGCCTAACATTACTTTATAAACTTTCTGCTAAGCTGAACACAAGACAGAAGGGCCCACTAAAAATACAGAAACAGAACATGATCACCGAATTTCTGACTAACCAATTCTCCCAAGCTTTTTTCTCTTGTAAAATTATATGTATCAGTTTCAAAAATACCCTGAATACCAGTGCTTTAAAGCAGTATTGGTATGACATTAGTACTGTTGCTGTCCTTGTAAAATGGGTAAGAGTTCTCCTTGTCCCATATTTACCTATATGCAGACAGTTTTGTACACAGGTACATATCAACATGAAACACTAATCCAAAAATGAAGCCAATGTAACTTGCCTATTAGCACAAACATATAAAAGCTCTCCATTCTCATATCTTTATTACCATTCTGTGAAAAGCCACATAAGGACTGCTACTGCAGTCTGAGATGCAACATATTAGATCAGCTGTAGTTTCTCTGCCTGAATTTCATGTTTATTATTTCTTGTTTATTAGCAATATTATTATGCAAATATTAAGAGAAACTGTTTAAATGGCTAAGACTAAGTACAAAGTTGAAAATAATCTGCAAAAATGAATATTCAAAACATTAAGTCCTTTTGAACAAATACATGAATACCTTGAATCTCTTTTTCTTTTTCTGCTCAGGGCCACTTTTTTTTCCAAAAATTTCTGTTCTTTAAGCACATCCTTAATGCTGGTACCAGTAGCTTTTGACTCTAGACTTTTTGATGAAGGTTCTTCTAATTGCAAGCCACTTTTTCCTAAAATAATACACAAATGGTGAAACACATACACATCATTATAGTAGTGTTTCAGCTATAAACATGATAGAAAGCAGTATAGAGAGTACTAAGGTGTAGCAGAGAATAGAAGTTAGATAGGTATTAACTGAGCTTAAGCAATACAATGGATATATGAAAAAGCAAAGAAGAAATTCTATATTAATACTTTGCATTTTAATTTTTTCTGTTACATCACTGTTGAGATGTTGGGTTATTAATGGAAAGAAACAACTACAGATCTATATGACTATTGTTCCTAGCTGCATTTTCTTTTTTACATAGAGTAAGTGAGAGTAGGGTGGTGTGGGCTACTCACAGCATTTTTTCTCATACCTTTAGCATTCTGATTTCCAGTTTTTAGGGATTTTGTCTTTTCTGCGGCCTTCTGTTTACGTTTTTCTTCAAGTCTCTCTCTATTAATTCGTCTTCTAAGGAGTCTCTCTTCTTTTTCTTTGGCCTAGAGATAGAAAAACAAGGAAAATAATTTATCATTAGGACAAAGAAAATTCTTTGACTACAAATGTAAGGCTAAACCCCATAGAAAACAGAACACTGTAAAGCTAAGGCACTCTAAATCAAAAATATACCTTAGAAATCATATAAAAGTTAATGAATCCTCTAATATTTTTGTGAAGTTAAATTAGCTGAGTTCCAGAATTTCCTTTCTGCTCAACAGTGCAGACTGAAGCTACACAACCTTCTCAAAATTTTATTTGTATGTATATACAAAATACTCATAACATATTTATTACATGTGTAATTCTAAATGTATCTGGCCAATGGAGAAAATCTGAAAGAACTGCTACTCCCTCTTCTCTGTGCTGGCCCTTCTGCTACAGAAGAGAGTGCACATGCTTAAATCTCTATTTCCATTCTCAGTGGCTGCACTTGCTACAAATTAATTGATTTCGTGGTCAGCAAGGACTACATTTGTAAAGAGTCGGGGTAATGAAGTAACCTGCAGTACTCAACACAAGCCTGATCTACTAAAAAATCCCACTGAAGCAGGCTGCAGGTAGATATGGGCTACCTTCTTCATCCAAAATGTCACTGTATTCTGGGGCAAAGGGAGGGAGACAAAGCTCTGTCACTGTTTTCACTGCCAGAAGCCTTCAAACTATAACCAGCAGAGCAGAATGCTGTGCTGGACAGCAGATCACGCCATCCTGCTGGAAACCTGAAGAAAGGGCAGCTGTAGTACAAGGGGAATAAAAACCTTGAAGGCAGAAGAAACTGAATCCTTCTCCTCATGCAAACCAGAAGCGGAATTTCTGCTTTACAAGGTTCTGGGGGCAGAATGTGAGCAGTAGCAGACGTGCCCTTACAATGGACTGGCGGCGCTGCTCCACGGTGCGCTCGTCGTCAGAGTCGCTGAAGTACTTGGAGTACAGGAAAGGCTTGCGAACGTACGCGTGGCGAACAGGCTTGGCCTTCCCGTCGCTCAGCTCGTTCGCCTGGGCCTTCGTCTTACTGTGACTGCTCTTCTCCTCTTCATCTGCAGAAAGGTTGGTGAGTGCAGAGACATATTGATAAATCAGGGCAGTGCTTTCGACATAACTTCTGAGCAGGCAAAGCTGCTCAAAATGTATCAACAATTATTTACTCTAAAACCATAAACAGTTAAAAAAAATAAACCCTTTTAGCATCAAAATACCACTAGATTAAAAAAATCAAAAGCGCATCGATGTGTCTGTGTACATCATTCAGTCAAAAAATTGCATGACACAAACCTGGTAATAAACCAGGACAAAAAACTGGGCTCACCCCTCTTGCCTGTAGTCCTGCTGCCCTTTTGCATGTATTATTTAATAGCTAGCTATGCATCAGAAGTCAATATAACCTCTGCTATGTATTAAATTATAATTCTCCCCCACACCAAAAATATCAGTACAGTATTTGAGTACATAAAAACTAGCTGGCTTACTAAAATACATACACAAAACACACTGCTGGTTACACACATCTAAGTATTAATCAAATAAAGATAAATAAATCTATTTCAGTTTTATCAGGATTACCAGAAACAGTGCAATGCTGTATGAATTATTTGCATTCCTGAAACATACTTAAAGCTTGCTTTCATTTCATAAATATTTAGTCATAACTGAACACAATCTGTCATGTCTCAAAGTAAGACCAAAGCAAGAGAATACACAAGTGATTCAGTGCTTCTAAATTATATTTTTAGAGCAGAAAAGGTAAGCTGTGAGCATACCAGAGAGAACTCATTCAGGTACTAAGGTATTCCACATTATAAAGTGGAAAGTTTTATTAACTGCAGAAATCGGAGTCTGAAGTCTGTACTAGACAGGGAGAACACAGAAAGGCAACACAGTCAGTGAAACGACTTGGTGTTTCTGAACTTATAAAGCTAGATCCATTCCTGTTCTTTCTAATCCTAAATCCTAAAGCTCTAAACCAAATCTGATCTCCACAGTCAGCTACAACCACTACTCTGAGATCACAAAGCACTCCAGTGCTATACCAAGTTCATGGCAGACAGGAAGGAAGGAACTCCACAGAACAGTGACATTCTCCATTAAGTGCTTTTGTCATCTGTGTAATACTGTACCATAAAAAAAGATTTTCCATGTTTTAAACATACCAAACTATATTATATGAATAAAAATATTCAAAAAGTAAATCCACTATTCATCTTTTGCAACTGCACAAATACCAGTTCACATTCAAAGTCTCTCTCATAAGTAGGTACAATATTGCAAACCCTCAAATTTATGACATGGTACACGCAATAAAAGCACTACATACTCCTTATTGCCAGTTAAAAAGGTAATTATTTTACCACCTGATGTGATCTCCCCCTCTTCAGTACTGTCAGAAAGGACAGGCTCCTCTTCACTCTCCTCTTCAAAGGAAGAAAGGTCACTGGTATGGACGGAGCTGACCGTGATGTCGCTGAGTACATCCATATCTGAATCTATTAACATATTATCTTGCAAAGGAAAAAGTAAAAACAAAGAGTGGTAAGGCAGCACACTGAGTTTGTGAAACTCTTCCTACCAAAACATCAATTTTGCCACTAATAACAAAAGTATGCTAAGAATTAGAAATAACAAAATTATAACACAGTAATGAAATAACCAGGCTAATTCTGGTTTATTCCAAACAAAAAATCACTCTGAGGTAGAACTATAAATCCTCAATGAGGACTGAAATTGTTGAGAGAACAGATTAAGATGACCAATTACACACCTGAGGAGTCAAAGGTCATCTGACTCCTAATTCAGGTACCTGAGTTAAGAGAGATGGATCAAGTCAAATTGTCACTAGAAGACCAGTTTGCCAGAACTAGCAGAAAATTTACATTCCAAACATACTGATTCAACTCCTGCATAAACTTAAAATCTCACTCCTTATTCATATTTTGAGGAAGAGCACTGCCCACACCATACCTTCTTTAGTGCTTTCAGCTGTTTTATGTTTATTGCTATTTTTTTCTGGAACTAACTGTTTCACTGATTCCAACTCTTTTGCTTGCTTTTCTTCTTTTGACTTTGTAGTATCATCGCTTTTCCTTGAATGATCAGACTTCTTGTCAAGCTTTTCCTTCTTTTCTTTTCTTCTTTCACTTTTTTCACTGCTCTCTTGTTTCCTGTCAGATTTCTCCAATAATTTACTCTTTATGTCTTCATTTTCCTGTTGAATATCTTTACTTGTAAAAGTCAAAATATTAGTATCCTTTGCTGAATTTTTTATTTCTTCATTTTGGCAGGGAAGCTCATTTAAATCTTCACACTTTGTAAGTGTTTCAGCCCCTTCTCCAGAAAGATCACAAATTGCTTTCTCTCTGTCTGGCAAGTCCTCTGCATTTCTTTCTTTCTCAGTGCTACCATCCACACTCTGCTGAGATGAGAGTTTTCTTGCACCTTTGTCATTGTTCTTGGGATTTGAGGTCTCTGTGGAAGCCCTGGCAGCACTTGCTTCTTGGTTAAGAGAAGTTATTGTTTCCAAAATGGACATTGCATCACTAGCAACATTAGCACTTGGAGCTGTAGTGGAGACACCTTGAATAGCAAGAAAAATCAGTTTTACTTCACCCTAGTTTCTGCAATTCTGTTCAGACAGAAGGTTAAACAAGTGAAAAGAAACAGAATAAGCACTCCCTACAAAATGCGTATAGTTAAGTAAAATATTTGACTAATTTGAGAGATTTTGGTTAAAAAAAGACCCAAACAAAAATCTCCAAGACGTTGTGTTCTTGCAGCAAGCACTGTACAATTACTAGATTCATTTTGCTCTGTCACACACCACTGCTCCTGAGGTCAGCCCAGAGAAAGTGAGGATTGTCAATGGGAAGGACATCTAACACAGCCCCTGTTCAACTTTACCAACATCCTAAGCAGGATGACGACTCTGGATAAAATATGTACGTATCTTATATATATATTCTATACATATATATACACTGCAGGAAAAAGCTGGTAGCTCACACCTCTAGTATTTCCATAAATGTCATGAAAAATCAACTCAGCATTTTGACTATATAACAACAGGACTACCAGAAATACCTTATCATTTTTTCATCATTTTACAACCAGCTCTGAAGATGGACAACTAAGAGTTAACTGGACTAGCATTAAGAACTGTAGTTGGTTTGTTAAACCATTTTAAAGGAAGTGGGCCTCACAGGAAAAAGGCTTGGATTTAAATGAAGGTTACAAATAGATGGATGGCTGTGGAATCTCTTAGAACAGGAAAGAATGGACAGTTACCTGCAGAAGGGTTTAGAAAGTGATACAGGTAATATTCAGGACCGTAGCCATCCAAATTTTATGGCCCACAGCAATTGCACAGGTAACTGTCTCTTAAGTAATTTTTTTCATCTCTATTAACAGATAAAAAAGTTGCATCACTCTTCTCCTACAGCAATGTCTTATCTGACCCTATAATACCGAGATCAATTTTTCTCCCCACAGTAAACCAGTCCCTCATAATCTCACGTAGAAGTGAAAGAGAGACATGGTCATAACAGTGTGGTATCTCTTTTACTTTCTACCTTTATACATAAAGAGACAAGTGTTCTGATATGCTGCCTGGAGCTCAGCTAGCTCATACTGGTACTAACAATGTTATGGTACCAGAAAACCTAGACATGATTCTGCTTTCTCAAACCCCATTCTTTTGCTAATAGACTGCTCAATGAAATGGTAGAGTACCTTGTACTGTAACAGAAGCATCTGCTCTCTCCTCACTTGGAGATGTACTGGGGCCTGCCTCCTCTTTGTGATTCAATGTAGCTAAAAATTCATGGACAGCTTTTTCCACCTGAGGTCTGAATGTGTGGTTGATCTTTGGGTCCACAACCTGAGAAATAATTCTGTCAATTCCCGATTCCAACATTCCAGACCTGGAACAAAGTTACATAAACTAGTAAGAAAAAATTAGTTTTCAAGAACGTATTAATGAAATGTGATCATTTAGCTGTGCTCCAATGAAGCACCAATGTTTTCCAAGTATTCCCACAACTATGCATTTAGCCTGTACCTTACCTGCAAGAAAAAACAAAACAATCCAAGCATAGGGAATTAATACAATAAACAGCCTATTGTTATATCATTAGTGGTTACATTTACCTACACTTACACTGGATCTAACTGCAAAAGATGTATTTTGGAAAAAAATTAGAAGAAACCTTGTATTATCAATTACCATAGCAAAAGAAGAAAAAAAAAAAAAAAAAGAAAAAAAAAAAAATTATAGAAGGCATGAGGCATAAATAACTACTAAATCATTCATCATTACCCTAAGTTATCTTCTGCCCAGTATAAGGTAGCAAGTTCTGTAGCTGTATAGAACACACTTAATCTTCAGTAAAATAAAAAAGAAAATCACACCTATAAAGCTTCTCTTTAGACTCTGGAGTATTTTGTGGGACATAAGTTATCTCTTGTCCTCATTGTTTTTTTAACAAGAAAGAACAACTGCTCCCCTCCCTACAAACCAAACAGCACTCAGTATAAGTTATCAATGGTACCATCACAGCACAACTGGTTAAGTTTACTCCTAATTCCGTAGTTTGACTCAACTTAACGTCCGAAGTCATGGTACTTCGAAGAAATCTCCTGATGTTTCTTATGAGGCTAAGATTTGAGAAGAAAGACTGGAGGAACCTACATTACTAATGTAATACCAGGTTAAAGTGTCTGATATAACTTTAAAGTAACAGCAGTTTCTAAAACCTCTTCTCTGTCCACCTAGTTTTATATCCACTTTTCTATTTTATGACTTTAGCTTTATACTCTGCAGAGTTTAGCTTGTGGAATGCTTCTCATTACCTCTAAACATGATAATTGCAAATTTATTAATACCTCCCTTAAAAGAAAAAGTAAAGGCAGCCTTTAGCTAGGGGATTACATCCCAAGTCAAAATCGAGGCTTCCACCCTTGCATAAACCTGGACCAGATCAAAGAACATCTGTAGCCTAAATCTGACTTATACTGATGGTGAGTTACTACCTCAAATAATAGCACATTTTAAACACTGAGAAGAGAAAACAACCCAACTTCTTCAGAAGTTGCTTTGAAGAAAGCAGCACACTTTATACTGACCCAGAGGCTTTGTCACCTATCACAGCACATAAGCATGTTCAGAGAAAGCCTAGGGCTGTCACTTACTTGAGAACCTGCTGTCTAATGTTATTTCTCAGCTGGTTCTTGTTGAGATGAGGACTCCAGGTATGAGTTGCCAAATGATTGGAAACAAAGTTGTCAACGCGCTGTCTCAAATTCTGGTAGGCAGGCTAGAAAGCAACAGCAGAGAGGTTGGACGGGAGGGATCGTTTAAGCGGCTGGTTATCCTCCCGGGGGCCAGGCCGGTACAGCTGGGAGCCCCGTCGGACCCCGCGGGGCTCCGCAGGCGCGGCCGCTGCGTTAACGCTGCCCCGCAGACCCTGCGCGACCCGGGCGAGTGTGACCGTGCGCGCACGGCCGCCAGCCCGCGCTCCCCGCCCAACGCGGGGCTCCGGATTCGAACCCGCGGCCGTGAGCGGAGCCGGA
>VXBR01002740.1:1842053-1915937 GCA_013400215.1 Cisticola juncidis
TAATGTAGGTTCCTGCATGCTGGAGAAATACAACTGTTGTATTTCTCCATTCTGGTGAAAAAGGTTAGAATGAGTTACTGTGCTCCCTTTAATAGAGTTTTTACTTTGGTGTTTGTTTTTGACTGAAAAATACATGTTTTTGCTATTTGTGTACAGGGAGACAGAGAAAAACTAAATGGAAGCTTGTTCTCCAGAGAGAGCACAAGAGATTATACACTTTCTACACTCTTTCACTTTTGCCTAAATGTAACTTTAATGTTAAGGTAAAATGGTACAGCTTAAACATGAAAGCAGAGTGAGTGGATACACAAAAGCATGGCACCTTTTATATCAGCATTCTTTGCTGACTACAGCAAGGTGAAATCAAGGTGGAGGCATTGCTGAAATGGAATGCATGAAGCTTAAAGTAGAGCTGATGGACTGAATTTTGCTTTAATTTATACCTAGTGTAGTTCCATTGAAGTCAGCAGGGAGATGGATCAAAGCAGGACTTTGCTGCTAAATAATAGGGTGCTCAAAATTGCTCATGCCATCATTTCTGCAACCTTGGTTGTAATCCTCAAGTAAAAATGAGAGTTATTGTATCTAGTGCAAAAATAGTATTTTCTGTGGAAAATTTTTAAAGTGTTATTTAGGAAAATAACAAAAAAAAAAAAAATTGGGCTCTTGTCTTATTCTCTTGTGTTGGGGGTGCCAAAGGTCTGGAGGAATAGGAATGGTGAGTCACACTCAACTGCATTCTTTTAGGAGAGGCGGGGTGGAGGGAGGGAGGGAGATGGGCCATTTTGACGCTGTTGACCACGCTTGGTTCCTGGTACTGCTGAGCATTAAGAGAACGTGTCTGAAGTCACTGGTGAGGTGGGGCTGTGTGGAAGGGAATGGGATGAAGGTGTTGGAGGTGAAACCCCACCCTGCTGGGTCTGGCTCAGATTGAAGCAGTGGCTCAAGTGGACAAAGTGCACCCATTGCAGATCCCCCTGGATACCCCAGCAGCAGGACAAGGTGCACCCATTGCCAGTGCTGCAGATCCCCCTGGATACCCCAGCAGCAGGACAAGGTCCACCCATTGCCAGTCTGCTGCAGATCCCCCTGGATACCCCAGCAGCAGGACAAGGTCCACCCATTGCCAGTCTGCTGCAGATCCCCCTGGATACCCCAGCAGCAGGACAAGGTGCACCCATTGCCAGTGCTGCAGATCCCCCTGGATACCCCAGCAGCAGGACAAAGTGCACCCATTGCCAGTCTGCTGCAGATCCCCCTGGATACCCCAGCAGCATGCCTGCAGCCTGGCCTGTCTCTGCCGAGGGGACAGAGAGGAATGTGTTGCCCACCTGAGGCTGCCACCACTGTAAATTCAGGTGCAGTGTCTGAACAGGGAGCTGAGATTTGCTGCCTACCCATAGGAGTACCCCCAAGCTATTGCACTTCAAGGACAGCCCTTGGGACTTGTTCTGAAGAATGTGGAAAATGTGAGGAAAAAAATCTTCAGTGAAACAACAGAAATAATAATGCTTGCTCAAAAATCTTTCCTCCTCACCTATTGATTTGCACAAAGATGATATGAATTTAATGTCTTTAAGATTTGTGCTTTTTTGCCAGATTTCATTAAAATTGGCCAACCGTTTCAAAAGTTATGGGGCAGGGGTTGGAGAAAGACTGACAAATAGTGAAATAATTGTTTCCTGGGGAAAAAATATAATTGAAGCCTGGATCGACAATGATATATTGTGTGTGGAGATAACCAGCTCTGAATCTATTCAGAGACCAGCTGCTTTCTGAATAGGAACTGATATAGGAGTCAGACAAGGGGAAACAATCCCAGACTCATGCTGAGGAGTGTGAGAAGTGCAAGGTTTTCTATTTAATTTGTTTAACCAGAGGAGAATGGAAATTCAAGAAAAAGTATTAACAGTATTACCACTCTAAGCCCCAACATTCACACATCCCAATTTTGATCCTACAGTAGGAAGAGAGCATTTTTTAAAATTTATTCTCATTAATGTCTTGGGGTTGTAGCTTTTTTTTTTTTTTGCTCTTAGCAAGGTTTTAAACCTTCCTGAAATGGAGAAGTGTCATGTTCACATTGGGATTAGTAAAAACAGATTTGTGCTCAGTAAAAAGGAGCTGGTGAGGCTGTAAAGGAAGAAGACAACTTTGCAAGTGCCTTTTTTCCTGTTTTAAGGATATGCTGGCTGGAAGGAGGATGGGTGGCTGAAGCAGCTCTGCTGTGGCAGAGCTGCTGGGTCCAGCCACCTTGACTGCAGCCCCTTCTGAGAGGAGAGGGCAGGACTGCTCAGTGTGCAGCCTTTTCTGTGCCTTGGCTATCACAAACAGGTCCTTTATATATTTTGTCCCATCGTCTTTGTTGCTGTGCATTAGTGATCATCTCTTGACTGGCTTTGTTAATGTCATAGAGCTTGTTTAGTAAAAGGAATTCTTAACAGAGCAGCATTGCACTTCAGTGGATTTAATTAGTAGTTGGAATTGTAGGTGCTTTGGTGGAGGGAGGGGAATGCTTCTGCACGCTGCAGAGGGACAAGGTGTTTTTTGGCTTGCTGAACACGTGTGTCAGGTTCAGAGGCTGGTAGCTGAGGTGTCTAACCTGGGAAACAAGAACAACTCTCACTGGACCTCAGGCTGCCCTGCTACCCTCAGGTGATAACATGCAGTGCGATGTTTTGCTGTGTTTGTCACTGATAACCAAATATTCTTGTCCTGCCAGCTGCTGGCATCAAAGGAAATGATCTAAAGTGCTGACAGTTTTCTCATTCTGGGTGTTGATAATAGATGAAAATTTGTTTCTTTGACTCTCCATAAGTCTGAATTCCTTTCTTAGGACTGTTTGATTTCTCTTGTGAGAAAACAACTTGAAGTTTTCCAGAGCTTTGATTGTATTTACTTCTGTCCATTAATAAAAAATGCACTAGCTTCCAACTCTTCTTCCATGGAGACAGAATGAGCAATTTTCCACATTATACTTTAGTCTTCCTCTCCTGATTTCTGAAGTAAAAAGGAGTGAGAACATGAAGCTGTGTAACCATTGAGAAAGCTAAAGAGGAAAGGAGGTTCTCAGGACTGCTACCTCCAAATCAGTCTGTTAGATTGTCCCAAAATTTGCCTATTCATGTGAATAGAACAACTCTCTATATCCTGGTTTTGTGCCTCTCCTGGCATGAGCTTGGAAGGTATTTTTTTCAACTCTTATTACTGAGTGATTGTTAATATTAGTTTTATTTAAGAACTAATACAAAGATCTCCATGGCAAAAATGTGGGCTTTTTTTTTTTCTATTTAAAATGTCTGTACTTGCTTGTTTTAACCAAATCTATGATTTACCTCTGAAGAGGTAAGACTCTGAAGAGACAAGATTATAAAAAATATGATTACTCCCCATAAACTAAAATCCTATGCAGCATAACAGAACTTTCTTTACAAGCCTGCCAGAAAGGATTTTGAGACAGAAAGGGAGGCAGGAGAAAGATACATGAAATTTCAGAACTCAATAAAAGCTGGTAATAGTGAAAGTTTGTGAATTCTACCATTCCTGAAAAACATCTGCAGCACTAGATTATACCTTGACTTTTCCTGACACGGTTTCATTAGTTGTGGTGGTAGAATGCTGCTTGTAAATCAGAGTGGGATTTTGCCTTTACGTAGCAGAGAAGGGAATGACAGAGTTGCCATATGCCAAATTTCTCACTTTGCCTGAGGGAAGGATTAAAATAACTTATTAGACAAGTAATCCAAAACTCTGGGACAGGTGAAAGTATTTCTAGATTCTCCTGGGATTGTATATTATAGATTACTCCTCTGCTATTAAACCAGGCAGAGTGAATGGGGAAGGGCAGGCCTCCAAAATCTGTTTCCTCTATAAAGCTAATCTTAAATTCTTATCCTGTCACAAAATAACAAAGAGAGCCTGCTAAGAATTTCATTGAACCAACCTTCCTTCCTTCCTTCCTTCCTTCCTTCCTTCCTTCCTTCCTTCCTTCCTTCCTTCTCTCCCTCCATATTCTTTTTTCTCTCTCTTCCCCCACACCCTATCTTTTTAAAGCTAGAATTTGCTTCTCACAATTACATTCTGTTGAGATACCACTCTGTGTACTTGTGATGCTATTTAAGATGGCTGTTTGCACTAGCATATGAGCAAGCTAGGAAAATGCAAATAGTGTATTAAATGAACAGGGATTTTGGTAATTTAAAAATATTAATTTTATGTATTTTTGGATTCTTTTGCTCCTGGGCAGACAAAGGAAACTTAAATTATGGTTACCAAAATTATTCCATATATTCATCTAGGCTTATTCTATTCTTTATATGAGCTCCCCCAAAACACATTTGTATAAACAGAAGTATCTTAATTAAAATTGCTAGGGAGGCATGATCTATTTAAAGGCTCAAAGCACAATTTGAGTTTTAGCCTTCATATTGTGATAGTGTAAAAGAGCAAAGTTTCTCTTTGAGCTTTAAACATAATGAGGTGAAAATTTTCGTTAAGTATTTGCTATTTGGCTGCATGCTGCTCTTATCTCCGCTAACATGCACCTGATTTCCTTTTCTATCTTGCCTTTGTTCATTTGTAAATCTCCAGCGGTCTTTCATGTTTTTTAAAGGACTGCAAAACTCATTAAAACTTTCCAATTGTTTATTTCCTTGTGCTTTCTCATTTAACCCTCTTTTCACAGTTCCTGCAGTTTGACGTAAAGTAACAAACTTTAAACAGTTCAGGCATACTACTGTCTCTGCCAAAAGTATTTGCAGCTCTATTTATTGCCAATATTTATTTCTTTTGCTGATGTACAGGTTTAGTTCTGTTGATTTTTTTTCAACCTAGTGTCTTTATTTCCCCAACAAGGGCCATATAATTCCATTTCTCCCAATTCATAACAAAGCTTTCCCTTTTTTTTTTTTTTTTTGCAGGATGACAGTTCTCTTAGGTTTTTCTCTCCAAGATGCTGTGCCAAAGTGTTCCATTGAGGACAGTTGTGTGACTCAATAGCTACATGTATTTGAACCTCGTCTTTAGTGAAAGAAACTCTCCAATGTTTATACACAGGGGCACATTCCCTCCAGTATCCAGAAAATTTAAATTTGTTGTTGAGGAACACGTTCCCCCATTCTCTGCAAGAAGAGATAGGCAGTAATCCACTGAGCTCATCCAACATTCCTCAGCTCTAAATTCACCTTTACAACAAATCACTTTGTTTGTGCATTGGTGTGTGACTTAGAAATTTTGGCAGGTGTCCGAAGCAGGCAGAATTCTTATGCCCTCATCAACACCACATATAATAGCTAGTTTGGGATTTGTGTGCCACTTGCAGCAAAATGAGAATTCTGAGACAAACATCAACAGCTTCTTTAAGGGTGATCAGTCTGTTGGCTAGGAAGGAGAGCAGGAGGGAGCAAGAGGGTAGTTGAGTGAATGGCCCATATGTACCTGTATGAAATAATATACTTACAAAATAAAGAACTTGCTTAGAGGTCATGAGTACAAGTTAGCAGTGAGAGTCTGTTAGCAGGTTCAGTATATATGCTTGTGCCTGCAGCACAGAAAAGTTCACTTCCAGCATTATTGCAGCAACATTTTTTTCACAATAATAAATTATTTTCTGACAATTTGGGAACTCCTGGTTTTGCTTAATATACATTTGCTTAATATAAATTTTGAATAGAATAGCCTAGACTAGACTAGAATACTACAGTTGAAAGGGACTAACAAAAAAACTGTTCTCAAACTGTCTTACCAGTTCAGGGCTGAACAAAAGTTTTTAAGCATGTTGTTTAGGGCACTGTCCAGAGGCCATTTAAACCCTGATGGGCTTCTGGCATTCCACTCTGGGAAGCCTGTTCCAGTGTTTGGACACCCTCTTGGTAAAGAAATGCTGGCCAATGTCCAGTCTGAATCTCCCCTGGCCCAGTTTTGAGCCACTCCCACATGTCCTGTCACTGGATACCGGGGAGAAGAATCAGCATCTCCCTCCCCCTCTCCCCTCCCCAGGAAGCTGCAGAGAGCAATGAAGCTGCCCCTCAGTGTCTTTTTCTCTAAACTAGAGAAAGAGTCCTCAGCCCCTCCTGACAGGACATTTCTTCCAGCCCCTCACCAGCTTTGTTCCCCTTCTCTGGAAGCATTCAGAGACTGAACATCCTCTCAGGTGGCACACGCAGCACTGCAGGTGAGGCCACCCCAGCGCTGGGCACAGCAGCAGTCACTGCTCTGCCTGCCTGGGCTGTGTTTGAGGCACCCCAGGGTGGGGTTTGCCCTGGGGGCTGCCAGGGCACCCTGCTGGCTCACCCTGAGGTGCTGCTGGCCAGCACCCCCAGACCCTTCCTGCAGGGCTGATCCCCAGCTGCTCCTGGGTTGTGGGAGAGAGAGAGGGGACTCCTTAGGAGAGTTGGGAGCTCAGCGTGGTTCCTGCACTGTGGTTTAATGCACAGGCTGGGTGCTGGTGACATGATGCTTGTCCGCACAAAGTCTTTTGGAACAATACAAACGTAATCTCTCTCCAGATGTGCTTTAACTTTCTTTGTGTGGTTTGACTGTGTTCTCAGAGCCAAATGAGGCCAGACCCAGTGGCCTCTTGCAATTGCCCCTGAGCACATCAGGCTGCGTTTTCAGGTTAGAAAAATGTGACATTTTGCTTTCAATTTAACCATGAATGAAGAAGCCCAAAACTGGAAAACGGTAGGGAAGAGGAAAATAAAAAAGAATAGAGAGCAAAATTTATATTTTAGATTTTATATTTTTACATGTTTCTAGTACTGTGTACAATGTATGTCTTGTTGGAATAGACTGTTTTGTTTCAGAAAAAAAACAAAGCAAGTATTTCCTTGAGCATTTATTCTCTCTTGACAGTATGGAAAGGAATTAGCTGCATAACATAATGCTGCCTGGTCTCCCTGTTGAAGTAGGAGGCACTGCTCCGATGTAGCTCGATTTCCTTCGGATTATCCAGCAGTGATTAGCTTGGGTATATTTAAGAGCTCTGGTTTGAAGCCTGCCTCTGTGGCTGAGGCATTTATAAGGTCCCCATACATATTTTCGGCGGAGCCTGGGTGTCTCTGCGTTCGGCCAGGAGGTGGCAATCTCTGCTTTCTGTGCGAACTTTGGCAAAGTTGTGCCCCACAGCACCAGCTCGGTGTTCGGAGCTGCCCCTGCTCTGTGTCCCGGGTTCTGACTGGCAGCGGGGCCACAGCTCATTCCAAATCTCTCTTAACATTTCAGCGTTCACTTAGCCGCCAAAGTATTTCTAAAAGAACTTAGAAAGCCTGCTTTATAAGTCATAGCTTTCCTTTCCCATTTCCAGCTCTCAGTTACAGACAGAAACTCCCACGATTCAAAACTCAGCAGTATAAATCGAGTTGTGTATCATATCTTTTACTGTGAACCACAGACATTAATTAATATGCCAGGACTCAGACCTCATAAACTTCATGTTCAAACACCCAGACCTAATGTTACTTATTAATATTTTAAATTAATCTTGTAAACAATGGTAATGGAATGAGAAAAAAAGAAGCAGGTATTTTCCATGCCTGTTGTTAAGTGTTTGCCTCGCTTATTAGGTCCAAGCAATGTAAAGTCCTTTCCTTGTGGAACGATTGGCCAGTGACTGTACCCAAGGTCAGCAAGCCCTTGAGCTCTCTGCTGTGTGTGGTGTTGCAAGGCAGCTCTGAGGTTCTTTCATTACTGACATTCCCTCTCCCTGCCCCATTCTGAGACCTCCTCTGCATACCAAAATGTTACAACAGTCGTAGTTTCATATGAAAATGATGGAAACAGATTTTTTTTTCTTTTTCCTTAGCTTTGTGGAATATTTGAATTTCTCTTTGAAACTGGGAGACACATAAGTCTTTTCACAACAGGTATTTTGATCTCGGCCTTTCTGTCTGAGATACATAAGCAAACTAAAATACTGTGATTGCTTGTCTGTTGGTAGTGCCAAGAAAAAAATAGGTTTTTCATTGTTTAACTGGCATTCGCTCTGGACTATTAATACCTAGAATTTGCTATTTAAATACTGTCTGTGTTCTGGCAGCGTGAGGAAATTTGATGAGGATTATTAGGAAACTAAGTTAAATTACAGTTAAGTTAAATAACTATGCTGAGGGCATGCAGTCCACCCGAAAAAATGAACCTGTACAGATTCGTTCTGGTGGTCAAAAGCAGAGTATGAAACATTATTTTTGTTCAATTAAAGACGTATGGTGAGGGCTTTATACAGTTTGTAGCTGCAGCAGCAGATAAAAAAAAGGTGCAGGTCATTATGTTTTCTAGTGTACTTCTCAAAGAGAGCTGCTTTTTTTAAGAACCTCACCTGCTTTTTTTATGACCTGCCTCATTGCTCCACCTACACTTGAGTGCATCTCTGTGCTGCTTGTGATGATGAAGGAGCATCTGCTGGCAGCCTGGGAAGCGCTGCTGGCTTTCACCACAGGCAGGCAGCTGGAGGTTTCATGCAGGAGTGGGGTCACCCATGTTTAGAGAGAAATGAGAGCATCCTGTTAGCCCTTGGCAGCCTGCAAATGCATTGGGCATTGTGTTGTCCTTGGGTTCTCATAGCTGTGCTGGGAGCTACCTTGCAATAAGGTATTGTTCCTTAGGTAGTTGTTTCAGGTGCTTGGATGCCATGGTGATGACTCCTGTCAAGACAGATAAGTAGGAAGGGTTGCTGACTTAAACCCAGTGGGATATTCAGTCCTGGCATAACTGCTGTTCAGAGGCAGCACTTGAACAACAGATGTTTTAAATACACATTTTGGCTAGAGAGGTTCTATAGTCTCTGTCCTTGGATGTTTTCAAGACCCAAGTAGCTAAATTCCTGAGCAACCTGGTCTGATCTCACAGATGACCCAGCTTTGATAAGGAGGTTGGTCTGGAGCCTGCTAGAGGCCCCTTCCAACCTGAGCTGTTGTGATCATGCACACAGACCTCTGCAATGCCTCATCCTTGAACCTGGCCAAGCCCTGCTGTGCCTCTGCCAGTCCTGGCCCCAAGACATCTGCAAGTTCTAGTCATTTCCAAGTTGTGCTTCAGACAACACTTAACCTTCAGTCGTTCTGTGAGCTGTTATCTGTATTACTGTTGGGAAAACCATGAAATAAGTGACCCTGGCTGAAGCCTCGGGGAGGCCTCCATGAGGGCTGAGATTGGGATTTGGTAATGCAGCTGGAGAAGGAGCCGTTTTTGCACTCCAAATTAATTTATTGTTTTGTACTAGGCTGAAATTGGGACATTTCAAAGACAAGATAAAGGCACCTTTTTTTTTAAAATTTTTATTCACATCCAAGAATAACCAATAACTGAGAGGTGCACTGACAGAACATAACAAGGTTACCATCCCTGGGTCAGTGAGAAACACCATGGATTTTTTGACCTTTATTTTGATCTTTAGATATTCTGAATTTGCCTAGTCTTTCTCTAGTGGTTACCAGAAGCTTTTACAGTTTCTACAAACTTACTTGACTTTCTCCATCTTCCTCCCTTAAAAAAATAATTATCTATCTATCTATCTATCTATCTATCTATCTATCTATCTGTCTGTCTGTCTGTCTGTCTGTCTGCCTGCGTAGTCCTATTACATTTTTCCCTTACTGCTAATCTGGCTTTTTATCAAACCATACCTTTTGTTAAATTCCATAACCTCATCTAGCTGGGAAACACCAGCTCCTAATTGTGAGCTGAAAGCATTAGATGACATGGTCTCTTTTGCAAATGACATTGTCTGAACTGAGAGGTTAATGCAGGTGGAAATCACAGTTCACTTGAACTAGGAACTCTGGTTATCAGTGAAAGAAATCCAGACTCCACACAGTCTAGCAGAATTTGCATTCAGTTGAGTTAACAATCCTTAAAGTCTTGTTTTATTTGCAGTTGCTTACAGACATTTAGGGCTGTAATCATTTCCTCTGAGAGTAAAAACAAAACATGCCTCTTCTTATTGGAGCAATTTGACTGTAATGCAAAGCAGAATATCCCAAAACAACCTTTGACTTTTATGCTTTATGTTTCTCTTCCTAATTTTGTATTTTCCTTTTAAATGTCATCCTCTGATGAGAAATTGTCTTCAAAAATTTAATAATCATCATCTTCATCCTCATCATCATCCTGTCATCATCATCTTTTTTCCCCATATGTTCAGGCACATATTCTGTCTAAGCAGTAGATTGGATTCAAAATCTAAGTCACAACATTGTTTCGCTTTTGTGATGGTGTCAGGCTCCACAAAGATGTTTCAGAGTGTTGTGAACTCCAACTAAATGTGCAATAAATGGCCACAGGTTTTTGTCTGGTATTGGGACCTAAGAAATGCAAGTGAGGTATAATAAAAGAGGCTCACAAAAAATAGATTGTGCTGGACTTCTCTCACGCCACCCCTTAATAAAAGCAGACTTTTGGAAGGGTCTTTAAGTTGAAGCTGCTGGAGTAGTGGCTACCTGAAGAAACTGGAAGGCAGAGACCATGGCAACAGTCATCAGTGCTGGAGAAAGAAGTACCAGAGAGATAATCAAATATTGTTCATAGGGCCATTTCTATTTCTTCCCTCCATTAATGCTTTCTTTGAAACATAGGGAATCATGCTGGTTGGCTGGAGTTGAGCAACACTGTTCATACACAAAAAAGCTGGGATACAGGATGGAAATGAGGACTGGAGTGAAGGGAGATAACATTCATTAGTTCAAGATTAAATATTATTCAAATCTACTGTACCTGAAGCAGTTGTCATGAGGAAATGCCTGAGGGAGAGAAATATCTAGGCATACTACCTGAATGGATCGTGAATCCAGTTTTCTAATATGATTAATCTGTAAAAAACCCCACATGTTGTGTATTAAAAATGGTGCTTCCAGGTAAGACAGGGAATTCTGCAGAAGAATTAAATCCTGAAAAGGAATATGATTGTTCTGTATATCTACATGGTCATAATAGTTCTGTAGCTGATTCAAAACACTGCTGTAGCTTCCCTTTAGAAGTAATGCCTTTAAGAACTCAAGCCTCATGTTTTTGCAGAAATCTTAATGGAGCCAGTTGCCTGTGAAAAGGAGACAGATTTGCTCCATGACTTACTAAATATTCTTTTTT
This sequence comes from Cisticola juncidis, assembly GCA_013400215.1. NCBI lineage: Eukaryota > Metazoa > Chordata > Aves > Passeriformes > Cisticolidae > Cisticola > Cisticola juncidis. Next base: position 1,853,133 of record VXBR01002740.1, read on the forward strand.
TTAGAGCATATTCAGGAAACTTTGCAAGATGAGCCTTGCAGAGTTTCATGAAAATTTCTGTCCCACTGGAGAAGAGCAGCTTGGCTAAGCATGAGGTTCATTAACTTTTGGGTGACCTTTTCACAGTAGATACATGGCTGTTGCAGAAGCAGGTAATGAAATGCTGATAATTTTGCAGAAAACATTCCATAAATGTGGCTAGAGGCAGCAATATGAAATCTGAAGAAATAGGTTTCCTGCTTTGAACTTGGAGTTAAAAATGTAGCTGAATTCAAAGACAGATCAAATTGTGCAAGATTATTAATGTGATTTAAAGAGAACCAGTGTTGTTGGAGGCTTTGTTTTGTTCTTAGCATGGAGACATGGTATTTTCATTAAATGGATGAATAATAAACGGATTAACCTGTCAGGGAGGAAAATGGCATACTATGCTTAAATTCTGCAGCTATTTTGGGGAAGTTGACAAATGTGTGAGTGGAGATTAGACTGTTTCTCTTTTAACTCTTTCTTTTCCCTCCAGAAAATGCATGTAGCTGCAAGTAGAAAAGACAAGACAGGTGCCTGCAGAAGGGCAGGTTAACTGTGGGTGTTTGTATTTTCTTTTAGTGGGAGCACTTGCTTTTAAGTAGGAGGAGGTAGTTTATCAAGTAACCAGGGATTCCAGGGCTACAGGAACAGAGCTGTGGCACATCTGATTATGTCCTCCTTGGGAAAATGTGCTCAGGTTTCATTTTTAGGGCTTACCAGTTGTATGTATCTATCAGTGCACCCCAAGGATTAGTTTTGTCAAAAACTTAAAAATCCAAAGGATGTCTCTTAGTTTGTGTGATCAGAAAATGAGCACAAATGAAACAGAAATCATTAAAATACACCAAATCTGCTGCAAACTGTATTTTTTAAATGAGAGGGTTTCTTACAAGTTGAAGAAGTGAGACCCCCAGCCCATTTTTTGTTTGTGGTGGGATTGACGGAGGGCTGAGAAATTCCAGTCATGAATATTTTTGTATACAGCTTCTCAGGAGTTAAAGCAAAGAAGTACCTTTGTCATCTTCTGGTCCTACAAGAAGTTTTGAACAGCTATCCTCCATCAGTGAAATTCCATTAAAGACATCATAAGAGCATGTGAAGACTTAGTGGGTTTAAAGTTTTAGTGTTCAGAGGCCTGCTCTAACATTTGGTGAAGAGATTCACAGGTCCTTGGGGAATGGATCTTTCTAAATTCCACAGAATTATCATAATGAAAGCTTAGTATTTCCACTGCCGTAAAATGAAATACCTACAGCCTGATTTTAATCAAATTGCTGTAATCAAAATATTGATATTTCTGCTTTTTAGTCTATTATATATAGCTGATATCTGAGTTTTAGAATAGATGTGGGACTGAGCCCACCCTGACCTCTGGAGAGAATTGAGTTGAAGCTCTGTGGATCAGCCTTTTCAGCAGATGTTTTCAAGCATGAAAACAAGGCTTTTAAGATGGGAAGGAGAGGAAAGGGGATTATGGAAATCCCAGTGAGCTATCCTAGCTTTCACATTAGTTATTTGCTTTACTTTTCTAGAGTGTTTCTGATGAGAAAATGGCTAAGAAGCATTGCAGGTGTCATCTTTTGTGACCAGAGCATTATCTGTAACTTGAATTAATTTAAGAATGAGTTATATAGTGATAATTAGCCTTTTATAACATTTTATCTGACTTGCTACTCTCCTAGGAATATTTTGGGTTGCAAAGAGTTAGTAGCCTTACAGGCGGGAGCTTAAAGCTTCCACTATTCACTTCAGAAGCATTTTTCTTGTTCTATTGAAGACTCATAAATTTTATAACCTCCTAATTCTAAACTGCCATCTCAGAATATTGGAAACAAACTGAACTACATCCAGTGCCTGCTTAAATGTGCTCAGCCACAATTTAGGTAATTTGAGTTTTCTTTGTGAAGTACAGCAAGGGCAAGTCTGTGTAGATGAATTCAATAAGCCTGAGCCTCTCTGCCCTCACAGGTGGGCCATATGGCAATGTCAGTGGCTTGGCAGTTGGCTGCAGTGCTTTAAGCTTTGTCAGGATGCTCTGAAGAGCATAGGTAGTTCATATTCACACATTTCACAGCTTTGTAAATGAGTTTTGGGGACTGGAAGGTAGACATGGGCCAGGCATTTACTTTGGGTTGTGTTGGTACTGTTTGTTGGACTTCAGTTTGTGCTGTGGACATTGGTCTAGCACTGATATTAAAGCACTGGTATTTACATCCTCAGCTGGGAGGGAACAGGTACCTATAACACATATGATGCAGATGTAGCTTTTAATATGGTGGAAAACTGGCTCTACACTGATTATTGGTGCATATTTGTAGATCTGAAATTTGTTGTTTGCCTTTTGTTTCTTTTTCCTTCTTTGCAACAAAACCCAATTATAACCAAGGACAGTATTTAATAAAACTAAGCTAAATTAGGACTGTATTGAGTTATTTGCCAGATTAGATCTCAGGGCAAGGATATTGTCTCTAGTGCAATGATTGGTACCTGTTCACCTTTTTCTCATTGCCTTGATTGTTTTATAAAATAATTCCTAGTTACTATCAGAATGAAATTCTTTAAGAATACTCATTGTTAAACACCTTCCTTAAAAGTTAGGAAAAAGGTGCATAGGAGATGTTAATATGATGGGTGCTATAAGCATATTTTATAAATGCTTTGTGATGACATATCAAGTGTCATTTGTGCATGATGGCAGGTGCTTCTTTTTTTTTAGGATATTCCAGGAATTGATCATAGACCCCTTAATATGCCGCAGCAGGGAAATGGAATTGAACTAGAAGTATAGATGAGTAAATAGAGAATAGAAACTCATCTAATAGTGTGATGTCCTAATGGACAGGAGTTGGAGGAGACAGAAAATATACAAATCCTATTTAGAAAAGGATTGTGGAGCTCTGCCATATGTAAAGGGGTACACGTGTGTTTTACAGTACTTGATTATAGCAAAGAATGGAGGAAATTTTCTCTTTACCATCCATCACTCATTTTAGGAACTGAGAGAATGAAGTTCATTTTCCTTTTGGAACTTGCTTCTTCACAGCTGAAAATCCACCCTATGGCTCGCTCTTTGTTTCTGTTGCCCTCTGATTCTTGTGCTCCAGATTGCAGTCTAGTTGCCTGGCTGAAACTGGAATTAGTCTTCTAACCACAAATAATGTCAGAGAGAATGAGGTTTCACAGTGTAGTAAACTTACACAGGCAGTACCAGATGGCTTTTACAGTCTAGTTTGGCCCATGAGCGTTTGCTCGTGTGAGTGCATGTGTGTATTTAAAAAAACAAAACCAAAATCTAGTAGCTGCTGGTAACTGGACCATCTGGTAGCTGTTCCATCCAGTATAATGTAATTTACTTTTTTGCTTTTCAGGCAGGTCTGCTTTTAAATGGCTTATTTTAATCACCAGAAAGCACATATGTGCCAGTCAGCCGTCTAGTAGTTCCCAGCACTCTTCCCTCTGTGCAGCCTCCTTCTGTCAGCTGGGGTTTTCCCCAAGATGCCACTCACACTGATATCAACTTTGTCTTTTCCCCTAGGCATCTTCCAGCTTTGCATATGCAGTGCATTTTTATTTTCCAGCAGAAAGCAGTTTCTGTCTCTATCATTTCCTCTTTGTAGGGACAAAGTCTGTTCTTCCTAAATACTCTTATCTTGTTCAGTCTTACCATTGCTCACTCTCATTCTCTCTTAGGATGAGATCTGATCTCACCTGACCCCAATGAATGCTTAAAAAATTTAAACTATGGAACCCAGGTTTCTTATAGCCTTCTCCCTGTGTAGCTGAACTGGTTACAGAGCTGTGCAAGTCCCCAAAGCAGGTGCATGGAAAACAATGCTTAACTGCCTTTATCAGTGGGGGAAAAGCGTTTCAGTAAGCAGATCAGGAGGAAGGCGTAAATGGCCATTGGCTAGATACTTGTTCTAGGTCACCCCAGATCAAGCTGAGCACCTGGGGCTTCAGAGGGTGCTATTATTTAACCATTTATGCCCTTTCTTAATGGCTTGAATGGGATCCAGAGTCAGGGGAACAACTGCTAAAGTCAATGTGCTTTCCTACATGAACTCTTTTCTCTAGCTTCTTTCTGTGTCCTGTGTGCACTTAGTGTCCATGAGATAGTGGTTTTTCCTACCACTTCATTGTGGTAGGAAAAGCTTCCAAAATGGGGATTCTGCTATTAATACTTATGTTAGGTTTTTCCCAAATATTTGTTGGGAAAAGGACTGAAACTAGCTACCTGCTGTATGTGTGCAGATGCCTTAGCTGTTTCTCATCTTTCAAAAACAAGTCAGATTTCACATTCTGCTTACCCTTTAAAAAAACATAGCTATTAGAAATTTGGTTAATGTGGCAGAGGGTAATCTATGTTATCTTTTCTGTCTCGTTTCTGTAACTGGTATCAGTGAGGTACTGTGAAGGGCTGTCTGTAGCTTTGGTGTGCTCTCACCCTGCAGCATCCCTGCAGTCTCGGCGCTGGGCTGCGTGGTGCAGAGGTTGTAATGCGCAGCGTTGCTCCTAAGATTTAACTACTCTGCATTACAGCTCACCCATAGGCTTGTGTGAACTGTATCTGCCACCCCAGTACTTCTTTCTCAAACCAAAAGTGATTTCTAACTGTGAGTGAGGTGGATGGTCAGTTTAAGCAGAAAAACAAGAATAAAGAATCCTTCGTTTTTAGGCAATCTCTGTAGGACAGCAGGTAATAATAATCTGAATTTGCTACACTGCCAATATTTTCTCTGTTGTAATGTATGTAGTTTCATTTTAATATATTAAATTAATTCTTTAGCTTAGTCAAGTGGTGAAACTGCCATTTTGACATTTGTTCACATGAAATGCATTTCATAATATGCATTTTTAATTTGTGCTTCCTCTGAAAAGCTAGCATGACTGTATATTCTGGCACTGCAAGCAAAAGTAAAATATGTGGTTGCAGTTTCACATTTTATTTAAAACTGAATAATATTATATCTTTTTTGTAAGAAGAAAAATTCATGTTAAATGAATGCATGATTAGATCATCATGACTTGAAAAACATATCCTAAGATAGAGCTGTATGAAGTCAGTGTTATAAAGAGGATTCTCAGGAACAATCTTCACTGTCATTACAGAACCATGGCATTACTATGAAATAGGAATGCTTTGTTTTCTTACTCCTCACAGCATTGTCCAAGACAGTCAGCTGTGATCAAGGAATTGGATTGGCAAGGTATTTTATCTATCACACTGTACCACTATTGAGGCTGAAAATTATACCTCATTGATTTCCAGACAGGATTCATAGATATTTTCATTTATGAAACATAGAATATCAGTGACTCCGAGAAAAATACACACAGACTGGTGCATTTACTGGCATCTGGAACAAATCTATGGACACAGGTCCACTGCTTTGTAAGGTACGAGCTCTTGTCTAGCAATTGCAGAAGTGCCTCCCTTTCATCAGAAGTTCATTCCAGTGTTAAAAGAGAAATCCAGTGGTGTGAGAAGCCACAGGTTTAAAAATGTGCTTCTAATGGTTTTGTGGTATTCATGAGCAAACTAGAAATAGTGTGTGGCCTTAATGTATTGTCAATAACAAGACATAAACCCAAATTTTCAACATCCACTTTAATAGGGAGAACTGAAAGGGAACAGATGAGATTTTGACTGCCTCTTTTTGCAAAACATGCAGACAAAGGAGTCAACTACATATCCTAAATACATTCTTATGTAAACTTACAGCTTTCAAATGCAATAAAAGGTCCTAAAGTAATAATCACATCTATATTTGTTCATCAAATACAGCTTTTCCAGAATGTGAAGAAGAAAACTGTGTTTGGCAGATATAGCTGTACTTCCTTGCTGCTGTTTATTGCACTGCATACAGGATAAAATAATCAGAATAAAAGAAGCACTGTGTAGCAGGATGTTATCTCTGATAAATATATAGCATGGAGATAAATATAAAGCATGGAGAAGGTTGGCGCTCTGACCATTCCAGCACATTGCAGAAAACAACATGAATCCACACAACACAATATCTTTTATCTTCCCCAAACCAACCTGCAAAAGTCCAAATAAAATTCAAGGCTTTGGACCTCATGCTTCTGACCTCTGATGACTGAGATTCAGTTTACACGCAGTGCTAACAAAAGCTTTGGGATAAGGACTGCAGCAAGGTTTCTGTGTCTGCAGCAAAACAGAACTTCCTGCAGATAAAGTTTATGTTGACTGTGTTGAGAATAGAGGTTCTTGGCAACCTGTAAGATCAGACCAAACACCCACAGCAGATGAGGACCTACTATCTTCCTCCTCAAGTGCAAGTCTTTGTACTTGTCTAAGAGACAGAATTAAACATACAGATGTTGTATAAACTCCTAGCAAAACCAAACACTGAACACATATACGTGTATGTGGATATGGTGTTTCAGAGGATGTGTGTCTACTGTCTGTCATGTCACCCAGGACCTCAGCTAGAACAGTTGGAACAACCTTGGCCCAGCCCAGCTTTAAAGCAAGACTAGAGGGACATAGCAAAGAGCCCTGTCAGTAATAAACAGCATAAGGAAGAGAGACTGTAAGGACTTGGCTGTACTTAGAAAATAAGAGAGTGATGCAGTCTAGAAAAGAACACAGAGCAAACGAGGCAGAAAACTCAGCTCCATTCCTCAGGGAGCTGTTTCTTTTCCCACAATGGAGCATGCAATCCTTTTGAAGACTACTTATTGAGTGTAATAAGGACAGGTCCAACACTCAGAACGCTCAGATATACCAGTATGACTGGGATATAAAAAGAAATAAGTGTGGGCAGTTTAATAAAGACTGAACAGTGTGAGACATCAGTGGATGTGACACCTGAAACTGCCTCTTTCGGTAATGACACTCAGTAGCTAAATTTTGTTTTATTTTGCATGACAGAGTGTTGCTGGTGGCAGTATCCCTGCTTTTTCCTGTATGCACAGCAGATTCCTTCTCTTTCATCTCAGACCCCCTACCTCTCAGACACTTCATGCAGAATCCTGTTTTCCCACTGAGCTCTCATGTTTGCTGCAGGTTTCCAGATGTGTCTTTTCTCCCTCAGGACTGTACACCCTTGTCTCTCTGCTCTTATGTTCTTTCCAGCCTGGCTCCCACTCTGCAACCCCAGTGCTTCTGCTTTCCCTTGCCCATGCTCCACAATACCCCTTTCACCCCATTCCCTCTGTCCCCAAGCTGGGATCTCTCTGCTTTCCCTGAGCCTCCTCCCTGGGGTGTGCACCCCTGCAGATCACACAGAAACCCAGGGCACTGCTCATGTCAGCATATACATGAGAAAAACAGTAAACTGCTGAAGAAGGTGATAGAAAATAGCACATATTACCTTCTCTCCAGAGCTGCCCCCATGCAGACTCTTGGCACAACCACGGGATAGTGGTGATTTTAAATTATTCTATATTTCCAGAGGAGTTTCTGTCATAACACAGATGGCTAACCTGTTGTTAGCCATCTCATAGTAAAGCTTTCATATTCAGATAATAAAAATGCTGGAACAATTTATGACATTTCTATAATGAGGTGTCATTCTGTTTCACATCCTAAGGCAGTTTGAAAGAGGCAGACTATCAGTTATCTTCTGGGAAAATCCTTCAGATAGTAGTTCAGGAATTTGTGTAACGATTTTACATTTTTTTACATAGTCTTATGAGATTTTTTTTTCTGCTGAATCCCTCCTTGCAGCTTCATAAGGACTGTGCTTTGCCTAGTCTTCTCCTTTCTGTTGTTTTTTTAATCAACAGAAAGAAATGAAAAAAAGAGGCTAGCCCAAAAGAAATGTAAAATTTTTTTACCCCTTTTTGTGTAAACAATACCACACTTTAGAAAATTCTTAGTTTGAATTATTCAAGAAAGGGTTGATCTCCTCACATCCTTATTTCATCCATTCTGTGGGTGGTTAGAAAAAGGGGAGCTGAAATCAAGCATTTCTTCCAGTGAATTACAAAGAATGTCGCTTCTGAGCCAGCAAGCTATAAAAATGAGCAAAATGATGTAAGAACCTATTAGAGGTAGCAAGAGATAATGATGATAATGTCCATAATGTACTGTTTCTGCCACTTCATTCTGCATTAGAGTCTATTGTTGAGAATGATCTGCCTCACCAGGTTCCTGTCTGTCGTGCTTCTCGCCTGGCTGCAGAGCCGTGCCCGGCTCAGGGTATTGTTCACTGGCCAGACACGGTAAATCAGAACCACTCCACTGAACCCACAGCAGCATGTGCTCCAGGTAGATGGTACAAAACTATATTTTATCATACAGCATCTGCCAGACAAAGGTTCCAAGAGATGAACTAATATCCAAGAGATGAACTAATATAACTAATGCCAGTCCAGGTGCTGGACTACAGCACTGTTTTGTGGTTTCATCCCCAGAAGAGAAAATGTTATCTTAAAACTACAATGGCAGCAGAAAATAAACCTATTTGGTTTATTTTCTTGAGCTCTAGAACCAATTGTATTCCTATCTGATTGTTTCAAAGTTAGTGTTTTCTAAAGGGTTCACTTCCATAGGAGCTAGGCTTCTCCATTTCTCCTGTGTGTGTATGTGCCATGTAGCATTCACAAAATGATTAAGAAGAGAGGTGTTGCACCTATGTGTCAAGCACAGTAATGGTGTGATCCAGGTATGTGTGCAGAATGTCCAGCAAAGACAAATATAACAACAAAGCCAAAAAGTGTTGAGCTCTCTGTACAGACATGCAGACCTTGTAGAGTCAATCCATCCAGCAGAAAGTTGCATTTATCCAGGATTTCCACATATCTACAACTACCCCTTCTGACTGAATTTCCTCAATTCCCTAGGCACTTTGTCAAAATTATTCTTTTCCTTTTTTATTTTCTTTTTCATTTTTTTTTCCAAGGAGAGTGGCACTTCTATTCATTAATGGCTAGGTGTTTCTGGAGGAGACCATACAGACCAAAGGTGTCACCAACCCCCCAAAATAATCAAGAAAAGGGCAGAAATAAGGGAGAGAGACTCCCCCTGTGGCCCAATTTTCCTTAAAAGGTAAACACAGAAAAACTCATTCTCTTGACAAACCCGGTATGAAATTCCTATAGGTTCTGTTAGTAAAAGTCTGCTAGGAAAGTGTTTTGGTTGACACTGACTTGGAGGTTATCTGAGATCAAGAACTCACTGTACCTATGAAATTGGCTGGATTAAGGAGTTCCATAAATTCTTCAGTTCTCTAAGAGGCCAAGAACGTCCTAACTTGTTTTAGTAAGATAAATTTGGATCAGAGAAGACAGTTCCAGGAGAAGTTTTTTAAATTTGCTTGCAACAGACTATGTTTCAGGCTATATTTCAATGTTTCTTTTATGTCAGACAGGCATTAATTTTATCTTACATGCTTATAAAACAAAGCAGGTTAGTTAAATACCTGTTTTGCAACAATATAGCTATTCCAGTAGCATTTTCTCTGACAGGAATTTCTAAGTGAAAATGATGCTTTTTGATGGTGCACGTGTCCCCTCTCATCTTCTCTGTGTTATGCAGGTAGCTCCATGCACAAGTTCATAAATCCTGCAGGAACTTGAGACTATTCAAAAGAGACCTGTGACAACTTGAGAATAAATGCACTTGGTTAATAACCTAGCCTTCATCTTATCCACCTATATGCTCAGTAGAAATATAATATACAAAATACTTCTGTGCAGGCTCCCCAAAGCATCAGGGTTACCCAGTGTTGAAGACTTAATCCTGGCAAACCAAGTGCTGCTAAAAGGTATCTCAACACTGTAATGTTAAATGCTACCATGTTATACCACACTTTGTAGTTGAAGGCAGCTTGTGCCTACTTCTGGTGTGAGCATAATTTCATATCATTGCTCTGAAAAGCAACCCCAGTTAAGACCTTGTCTTTAGAAGAGAGTAAAACAGAATGGGAAAGAAACTTTTTTTAATTGCAAATCTGGCTAATTTTAGTTGAAGAAAAAAGAGAAAAGTTTGACCAAATATGACCAGATTTTTAAAAATTTATTTATTTCATTTAAATGAAATTTCAATGAATGTTTAGTTTTGACAGTTATTTCAAATCTAGTCCCATATTTGTACAAAATCTACTGTAATAAATTAAAGAAAAATGTAATTAGCATTAAAATGTATTTGACACTGGTATCCAGTCTGAAAGATAGAGACAGATGTTCATGTTTCCTTCTGGTGTTGCTTCATAAGGGCCATTAAAAGTACCATTAAGGTATGTATCATTAAATTCTGGATTTATGCCTCCTATTTGTCTGGCTAAAAGGGTCCTCACCTAAGCTGTGAATACAGGCTGTGTTTGTATTACAACATGTAGTACTGCAATACACTCCGTGTTGCTCTTCCTCAGATATCTACTCCAGCTGCAATCCACCTACAGCTGAGGGCAAAGCCAGAGTTCCTCCTGCCCCTCTGCCTGCCCTGGCTGTTCCTGCAGGAAAACCTCAGGAAGGGAGAGCCTCAGGATTCCTCTGGGCTGATGACAGAGTGCCCTGGACTGCAGGACAGCAGGGATTGCCCTGTGCTGCTGAGCAGACATACCCCAAATCCCCAGGAGAGACTCCTGCAGACAGTGAAAGGTCTGACCTAAGCTGTGTGTCTGGGAATAAATTGTTCCTTGCAAGTGTCTCTCCTTATGTTAGCAACATCTCCTTGAACAAGCATTTAACTTTCAGGCAGTTGAAATTAGAGAAGGTGAAGCCCACCCTGACTGACTGTGTTTGTTCAGTGGCCCACTGAAAGCATGAAAGAGGCAAGTTTGAAATATATTACTCTGCTAAGGGTTTATTTGTATTCCCTGTGACTCACCTCTGGGTATCCAGGGGCTGGATGGTCCTGCTCTGAGAAATGGGCTGTGTAAGTGTCAGGGATTTGAGTGCATTTCTCCTGACAGCCCCTGTGAATGATCCAGTGTCTGCTGTATTTGGGATACATATTGCCAGGATGTGTGGCCTTGTGGGGCTGAACCACAGAGACAGACAAGGGACTTTACTGTGCCAGTCCTGTGGGGAGTTAGGGGTGAGCTCAGTGCTGAGCTCTTCATTTCTGACCATAGCTTTTCACCTAGAAGCAAAATGTAGCATGCCCTGAGGATTTTACTATTTGTTTGCAGCTGAAATGCCTCAGGACTAGATAAAATCTTTGAAAATCTGTATTTTGAATGTGTACAGTTCTCAGGGGCTGAAGCCCTCAGATGCCTTCTGGGAAGCTCATGCAAGGGCAGTTTTTTCTCAGTCTCTTGTGTTTCTGCTCCATCCCTGTGTGGTACCTGGCATTATTATCTTCTCCCAGATCAGACCTGCAGAAACTTGTTGGAGTCCTTATAATAACCTCTTTATATCTTTTTGTCACCTGAAAATGAGTACTGACACTGCCTTTCACTGCTTACAATCTGCAGCAATAAATCAAGTGCACTGTCACATGCACAAATCCTCTTGGTTTTGTCAGTGTCTGGCTTTTAATTCAGCACAGGCTGGGTATTATTTCAGGTTTTAGACCAAATACAGCAATTAGTTGCTTGCCACACTGCTAATAATTTAAGACTTAAAAATATCAACCACTGTTACTGCAGATAAACGTTATGCAGTATGACCAATGCATGAATGACAACCTTTTAGGGTGGAGAGAAGCTACAAGATAGAAAATAGTATCTTTTATCACAGGAGAGGCCAGCTACTAAAGGATGTGCAGACACACATCAGTGTCTAAAACTACTGTTGGTTACAAGGATGATCTGATGAAACATGGATATTAAAAATGCCCTCAGTTGCTGTCCTGCTGTGTAAAGGATTTTCAAAAATATAATCACTGTACTTGTGATGTGTCAGGACTTCTGGTACTCTGTTTCCCTGCACTATTCTGCTAATGCTTGGGAAAGGTGGCAAGAAAAAGCCATGGTGTCTTCAGCTATTCTGGACCAAATCCTGCAGCAGTGAGAGCCTGTGCTGTTTCCCTCAGTGTGGCACTGAGCAGCTGCAGGGTTTCCAACATGTAATATCCTACAGAAGGGAGGCAACAACTGAAGAAGAGTATAGCCTATGTATGTGTGTTTTGTTTGTCCAAATGAGCCTGGATGTGGCACTGTTTCTTGTAGGGGCTGGGGGCTTCTTTCATGCATCTTTTTCTATCAAGCATCTGTGGAACAAGATTAATATGTTTAGCTGCTCTTCAATTTTTTGTTTTTAAGAAATTAATACTTTCAATATGATTTCTGATAGAATCACGTTGCCTAATTTCCCATGTTTGAAGTGACCTTTTCCTCTGCATTTTTCCAAATGAAATTGCTGCAAATTCATTATTCATAGAATCAAGGCATGGAGACCTAGTTGAAGAAAGTCAGGAGGTTACTTTCTTTGAAAATCTGTTGAAATCCTCAGACTTAGCTTATATATACCCACCAATATTTCATGATAGTGTCAGCAATTTTGTTCTAGCAGAGTACTGTGTGGGCTAACTTAGGAAGGTTGAGAAGCTAACTATTATGGGTGTAACCTGATTGCTTTTCTTTGCCATGGTCAGTTCTTGATTAAAGTTTCTGGAAGCTGCACAGGCTGGAAAATCAACAAACATGCAAATCCTTGGCCATAAAAAGTGCTAGCTTGCTGGTGTGCACACAGGTTTTGCAGTGACCCTCCTTTTCTGCTGAAAGTAATTCTAGAGCTCAGTTATTTTGCATCTGGGAAGAAAATCCAAATAGCGATTTCAAATGATGAATTATTATAGCTTGCATCTAGATATAAGTGTATTAATATTTTTTAGGTTTATTAATATTCTCAGAGAGTAATATTCTTCAGGTTCAAACAAATATATTCAAAGTTGCTTGTTTCATGCAGCACATTGATTGGAAAAGGAAATACCACTGGTTTCAGGATTTAGCTGAGAAGTTTGGTTCACATGAACAGCCACAGTCTTTGCATGAGGAATAGGCAAGCTTGTCTTCTTTTAATTTTTTTTAATCTCTTGGGAAATATTGGGCATGTGACTCAGACTAGTGTGACATTTCTAGTCTTCTGATAAGATATGTTCATGTAGATATGTATGAAGTTTGTGTGAAGCTTTTCTTGGACAGTTTTGATACAAAAGTGCAAGAAATTCCTCCAGATTTTTGTCCAGCACTGCAAAAAAAAAGTGTCTTTATTCACTTTTGTACTTGCAAATGTATGACTGTCTCATATGTGATTGTTTTATTTACTTTCTGAGAAAAAAAAAAAAAAAGCCAACGTAGCTTAGATTATCCACAATGTGGTGAGAGATCTGACCCTGAACTAGATGATGAAGTGGCACCATTGCATGAACAGACACTTCAGAAGTCCTCTGCAGTGGATTTTCTGTTTAGCAGGTATAAATCAAGTTTGGGAATGTTTGACAATAAATAGAACCATTTGATCTTAAATTCAGCACCAGCTTGATATTTTTATTCAGTTCTGTTGCACTGTGGTGATTTGACACTGGCTGGATGCTGGATGCCCACCAAAGCCAGTCTATCACTGCCCTCCTCAAGTGGACAGGGGAGAGAAATCTGGTGAAAGGTTCAGAAATTGAGATAAGGGCAGGGAGAGATCATTCACCAATTACCATCACCTCTAAGGGCTGCAGGGGCACAGCTGCTTCACCATGGGCTGCACCAGGGGCTGCAGGGGAACCTCTGCTCTGGCACCTGCAGCACCTCCTGCCCCTCCTTCTGCACTGACCTTGGCTGCAGGGCTGTCCTCTCACATGTTCTCACTCCTCTCTTCTCTGGCAGCAATTACTTCTGCAGAATACTTTATTTTCTTCTGAAAAATGTTATCCCAGAGGTGCTATCCCCATCTCTGACTGGCTTGGCCTTGGACAGTGGTGGGTCCATTGCAGAGCCAGTTGGCATCAGCTCTGTTGGACATGGGGAGATTTTACAGCAGCTTCACAGAGATGGCCCCAGGCTCCATTACCAGAAACTTGCCCCACAAACCCAATGTATGCATTCATGTAAGTGAAGGTAACAGGATATTTGCAATTTGTAAAAAACCCACACAATTTATTTTTTTGTTTGTTGCTTAACATGGTGGGACTATGATAGCTGTCACTCTTCTTACTTCTAACATAAACAAGACCACTAATATTATAATGCAAAAAGAAATAAAACTGGTTTTGTGTGCCAAAGAAGTGACTGCTCATTTTTAATAAGCCATCTGTTTCATTTAGAAATTGGCTGTTTATAAATTTCCTTTAGTCAGCAAAATATTGGCTTCTTCCTATAATATTGAGAAAACCCCACAGGATCCAACTAATAAACTGTATTCTCTTTTCACTGTGAAAAAAGAAAGAAACAACATAGATTTTACAAGAAGTTGCAGTGTGAGGCACAATATTTGTGGCCAGATAAAGCCATTGGGAATTGGAGGGAGGTGGGTGGGGAAGGGCAGTACCTGTCCAGCCTCATGCACAAACCTCACCAGCACCATGCTGGTGGGAAGCATGGTTGGGAAAAGAAAAGGAGGAGGGAATCCACAGGTACAGTGATGGTTTGTGTCTCCCCAGATAGGAGTTCCAGGGCACCAACAGCTCACAGAATGAGGTTTAATACAGTACAGTACCCAGTACTGAAATTGCTGCAGAGGTTTCTTATTCTCATGCCATTTTGCGGGGCACAGCAGAAGACACAGCAGAAGATTGAATTTCAGGGGTTACCTGCGGAGTTTCCATGAGAGTTTTACTGGACAAAGGATACAGATGGTGTGTTTGGGAGGCTTCTGGTTCATGGTTTGCAGCACAAATAACAGAGCATAAACAAGAGAGGAATATGATGTAAAAGGCAGGACCACAAGGGCTGGGAAGCAAAGAAGGGCTGCAAATATATTCAATTCTTATCAAAGGGAAATTGAGAGGTGGGCTTGAAGGAAGACTGCTTAAGGCACAACAATGATGCCACAGGGTCCTTCACCAAGGCTCTTGCTGAGGATTTTTCAGTTTTGCTGAGAAAGGCATAGCAAGATGGCTGCTAGCTGAAGTTAGATAAAATGAATCCTGAAAGAAGTGTTTTTTTAGCAGGGAGAAAACAAATAATTTATCAAGGAATGTGGTAAATTTGGCATGTCTTGATGTATTTATGGCAAAAGTAAAGTACATCTTTTAGGAGAATATTTAATCAAGCACTCAAAAGAAGTTATACAACCTGCTTGTGCAATTTTTTTTTTATGTGGTAGTGATTATTTTTCTTTGGTTTTGGAGCCAATGAATATATAAAGTTCCCCATTTATTTTCTTTCAGAGAAAGAGAATAAAAACTTCTGCATTGTCCCAGCATATTCATTGCTACTGCTGTTCTGCTTTAAGAAATGCCTATAACAAAATCTCATTATTTAGAGTTTCTGACAGTTGCCTGCAGTGGTCAGACTTTATTCACTTTCAGTACGTATTTTCCTGAAACTATTTAGTTTGGAACCATTTGGGGGTGGCAATTATTTGCTCTTGAAAATTAATATCATTCTGTGGATGCTTTCCACATGCTCAGGGTCTGCCATTTTTGGGGCACGGGCCTCAAGGGCTGTGCTGTGCACCTCCTCCTGTGAGAGCCCCTGAATGCACCTGGAGTGTCACCCTGGTGCTCTGCCTCACCTGTGTTCTCCCACTGTTTGTAGCACAGAGGGTTTCCATGTGATTTCTAATTTTTGTGGTGTTGGCCAGCCTCTTACAGGGTCACAGGGGAGCTCTGACCACTCAGCCACTCTCTGACCAAGGTACTGAGGTGCTGAGGTTTGTCTGTTCTGGCCACAATGAAGTGACAAGATACTCATAACATTTTAAAAGGTGTCATGGTCGCATAACAGAATATGTAATATTCAGTCCTCTTATAAAAGCTACCCAAGATGAAGCAAAACGTATGGAAAGTAGATTAATCTGTTAAATTTTATAGGTTTTGGAAGTAATTTCAATAAAATCCTCTTGGTTTCTTTATTATACTAGAATTTTCCCTAAAGAAATTGGTATTTTATTATGATGTTTTTCTTGGACTTTCAAGAATTGCAGTTTTAATGTACCCAATTACTTTTGTTATTTAAAAAGTCAGAAAGAAACCTTATTAAGAAGTTAGAAATTTTGACTGTACTATCCAAACAATTCCACTTGGTTAGCAGAGATATTTGGATCCAAATTTTACTGGCAGCCAACAGACTTGTAATTGGGTTAAAAATAAGCAGGGAATTAGTTGGGAAAAAAAAACAAACAAAGAAACAAACTAAATCATTTACTCATACCTCTGTACATTTTGTGCCATAAAATAGTCTGATTTGAAGGGTTTTTATTTTTTAAGAGGTTTTGATAAAACTCATATGGTAGGTGACACCCTTGTTCTGCAGTGGAAAAAGTGGGAATTTCAAAATTCCCTTACTGCAGTACTTTGGAAAGTAAGAAGTCAAGCAGTACCAAAAGTAGGATTTTGAATTCTGCCTTAATTTAGAGGTATGCTGTAACAGATCCTTTAACTTAAATACTTTCCACAATGGAGTTGATTTCTTTCTTGAATGTGAACCTTAATAAATCATGCCTGCTAACACAGTCCATTAAATGAGATGCATAATGTGGCCACTTTAATGTTCTCCTAGGAGCTGGGTGGAATTTTGGCCCCATGGAAGTCAGTGGGAGTTGTGCCACTGGCTGCAGCAGGTCCAGTCTTTTCACAGCAGTTCTGAATGTGCGTGACTGGTGTGCTTGATTTTCAGCCTTAATGTTTGGTTTTGCACTTACATTGGAAAAGAACATTTTAAATCCTATCAGGAAGGAAGCCAATGCATGTTCTTAAACCTTTGGTATTATTTCCTTTGGAAGAACTAGACAGAAAATAATATGTATTTTTTTCTTTATCTGATGGCAATATGCAGTACTGAAATGAAAAGCATTTCAACCTGAATTCAATTTTATGTTTTCATATGTGTTTGTGAGTGTGTGTATCCTACTGACGTTATTTCCTATTGACTTAAGATACAGTTTAATACGGGTGACAGGCATGATAGGACTTTCTTTGTAAGCCTTTGCCCATGAGGAATTGAAGGCTCCTAAGAAAACCTCTTCCTTCTTCAGTTCCTTTTTGGTGTCTGGAAATCCATAGCAGATGGCCTCAGTTCTCTCATTTGCACCATTCTGACTTCACTGATTTAGGTCGTAGTAAATCCTGATTATCCAGCTATGAAAGTGGGATCAGGACCAGCATTTTGGCAACTGGCTCCAACTATAAAAACAAGGACTCCGTACAAAGGAACAGTTTGTGGCTCTAATAAAACCTGTGGGATTTTTGCTGTTTACTTCACTGGAATCTGGATATCACCAAAATGTGGTGTTCTGTTGTTGCCTCCGTTCATATTCTGCTAATGAATGATGGATGAAATATCCCAGGGAAACAAAAAATGAAAAAAGACATCGTTGTTGTATAACGTTGCCAGTTATAGGGCAACGTGATGTAATCAGTGTTTGCAACCTTTGCAAAAGTGGGTTTTGTTTGTGTGTTTTTTCACTTCTGTGAGGAGGGAGCAGTGAAGTCTATGCCCAATGTACCATAGGCAAAGACCTGATCTAACAAAATAGAGCAGCAGATTTAATTTCCATTTTGTGTGAGAGATATTTAGCATCTCTGCTAAGCTGTAATATGGCACTCTGCTGAAATCCATAAATGCATAACTTTCCTAAACTGCAAATTTAGTTATACTGAATTTACTAGGTTTCCATAAAATTGCTGTAGAAGCTTTGTGGCAACAAAATTCTACATAAATGCAATTTGCAGGTTTGTCACTTTTTCAGCTATATTTTCCATCCTTCTCATCTTTGTGTTATGGAGAGATACTGACTTTGTGGAATCACTGCAGAAAGTTATAAATGATGTATGAAATGAGAAATCCCTGCTCAGAGCACAGAACTTAATCTATGCTATTTGCTGTGAAAGTCAGCTCAGATGCAAGCAGAAAAGCCCACCAAAGCCAGAAGCTAAAGACTAAGAAAACTAAAGTGCACTCTATTTTTTTTCCCCCTGTACCTGGGATAAGCCAGGGCATGGTACTGCAAGCTGCAGAAAGTCATGGGGAGGGCAGGAATTCACAGCTTGGATGTGCTGAGGTGTCCTGTGCAGGCTGTGAGTTGAGGAGACTGCTCTTAGCTGAGAGAGGAGCATCTGTGCCTGTGCTTAAATGGGAAGAGGGGATACAGGGAGAGCTGCAGAAGAGGGAGTGGGCTTGATCTCCCCGACACTGCAGGGCCACCAATGGAACAATGCTATAAAATGCCCCATTGTTTTGTTAGGATTTTTCAAACTGAGGTGTCTTTGTGACTGTAGTAGGTGCAGCACTTGTGTGGGATCACTTGTCAGCATGCCACAGTTTATGTCACCGTGTTGGATGGACAGAATCCACAGCTACTGCTGTCATCCTGCAGGATCCAGCCCACTGGAGAAGTAGGTGCTGCAAGAGCAAAAAGTAATCCTAAAAGGGTGCAGTGATTTCCCTCTCCTAACCCTTAGATTATTTCAGGCTCCTGCCTAAAAGCTACAATTCTGTGCTAGAGTTAGGGAGGCTACTGTTAGCTGGTTGTGTTTTTCTGTAAAGAAGGTCTTTTTTGCAGTTGTTGTCTAAAACTCTGTTTTCCATGAAAGGTGCTTTGGCAGAAAGATACATTAGCCCTGCCTGTGAACAGGAACAATCAGCCATTTTGTGGTAGAAGCAGCTTGCAAAGAGTTTCAGTGATTCCTAAGAAACAAACATCTCTGCCAAACATTTATAGCTGGGAATGCAGTATACAGCTAACAGCAAGCCTTGGCTCATCACACTATTTATTTCCCTTGTTCTCTCCGTTTTGCTGTGAACTCCCTGTCTATTAGTGAGAAGGACGCTGAGGGAAATTTCCAATTCTGTAATCCCAAGTCAAACCTGGTCAGGAGGAGAGAGCATCAGGTCACAGGCTGAAGTGGTCAGATTCTAACCTTGGCTTTGGTAAGAAACTCTTTTGGGAAGCTGTCTCTGCTGATGTCCTCAGTTCCTTACTGCAGGGCTCTCTGTGGCTGCAGACTCCTTCAGTAGCTGCTGTGCAGCTCAAGTTCTGAAGGATGAAGTGTTTAAATGTGCACAGAGGGTCAGCTTGGAAAGACCAGGATTTATTTACAGGACAGTTGGCCTGCAGTCTAGCACACAGAGCTACTGCTTATATCCTAGGTAAAATAGATGACTTGGCACTTGGCAAGTGCTACAGATATTGCTAAAAAGGTGTTTCTTGGCTCATCCATCTCTTGCAAGGTGCAGAGGGACTGTGGCAGCTATATAAAGAGTTTGGGGAAAAATAGAGACACATGAGTAATGGAGTAGTAAAACTCAGTTCAGCTCCTTGGCACTTGCAAACTCACAGCCAAGCCCTGCGGCCTTAACTTGGGAAAAAAATTATCTGGAGAAATCAAAGGGAGTTTTAACTCAGAAAGCCACTCTGCTGCTTGTTTGTTCTAGGGGTAGGTGTTCAACAGCAAAGTTCCCTTTCTTTGGCTGTATAGGCTGTGACTAGGGGGCAAGTATCTCCTCTTAGTATCACAAGTGATGCAAAATTAATCAGAAGCACAATTCCAGCAGCCAGAAAGATCTGCTGTACTATTGAGAACAGCTTCTAAAATGCTGAAGAAAACTATAATCAACTGCTAAAGCACGTCTTGGGGAACTAAAGGGGTTTATAAATAATCATTAGAATAAACTGCTCCCTGCCGTGAGGCACATCTCTTATTATGTCTGCTGTGTCCCTTTTGGCTTTCTCACTGCATCATCAAGCATGGATTAAGGTCAAATAAATTTAGGATGAGTGAACACAACAGTCTTGACTAAGTTTCTAAAAATGTGAAGGACATGATCTTGTGAGTGAACAAGTGCAGTGTATTCAATTGCACTAAAATACTCAGATTTCAACTGGTTCATTAGACTCTTTCACCAGAAAAATTTATTGACAACATCACTGTGCCAATAAATTCACATATATTTAGAATAAAACATATAATGATGTCAATATAATGAGGAATAAGTGTGGTGGAAGTGAATATGCCCCCTCCTATTTTTAAAGTACTTTATTCTTTATGACTTTTTCATGTTTGAAATGATATCAGTTGTATCAGGAGATACTCCCAATCTGAGCAACATTATGTTACATAATATTATTCTCATGTTTATTGATATTTCTCTTAAAAGAAGTTAGACTCCTAAACCAGCTTTACATTGCATGTGTGTGTGTTTGTTTCCAGTGTGATGTGGTTTGTGCCTCCCTTACAACCATGACATTAATGCCAGTTCTAACTTTTAGCTTAAATAGATCTTCCTGATACTTATCCTTGGAAATGTTTCCAGAAAGCAGCTAGCTCCCAGTCACTGGCTTGCTCAGGCTGGGCTTGTTCACCTCCTACTCTAAAAGAGACTCTGCTCCCCAGGTGGGATGATGTGGAGCTGGGAGAATGCCCAGATGCCCAGATGCCCACAGCACCAGAGCTGAAGGAGGGAGGGCTATAGGTCCACCTTAGTCTGCACTGACAGGCATGTGGAGAGAATGCTGACCAAACCTGAGAAATTAAATTTGATCAGAAAACATTAATAAATTACATCCAGGGAGAGCTGGTGGGAGCTTCCACAAGCCTAGGCAGAGAGAAATAAAGCTTTAGAATGGAATGGAATTGAATGTGAGCAGGGCAAGGTGTCTGCCGCAAGCAGAAGGAAACCTGTTCCAGCATCTGCAGTAGAACAGAGTGCAGTTTCCCCAAAGAACAAGCCTGCAGACAGCTCCCTGGGCTCCCTTAGCATGGGCAGAGGGGCACATCCCTGTGCAGAGATGGAATCACAGGCTCCCAGTTATTGCTTTCAGCCTCTCTCTGTTCCCTGGCACTGTGCTGAATGCAGTCTCCATTCTGTGCTGCTTTTCAGCCTCGCTCCTGAGCTTTATCTTGCAGGCTTTTCCTGACCTCCCACGTATTTCACATTATCCTCTGGTTTCTCAACTGATGTTATTATTGATGTACCAGGGTTTTTTTGAGAATAGAGTCTGTACATTTTTTTATAGCTCTGCACACCAATCTTGCATTTTATGATGGGTACTGCAGTGAGCAGTTAACTGTAGATGCTGTTGTCTGTTCAGCAAGTTACGTCAGGTTTTTTCTGCAGTTTCTAGTAGCCAGAGTAGTTAAAATGCATAACCAAAAACTAAAAACTGTCCCTATATGTAAGCTATAGATAAAGACCAGTAGTGTTTCCAGTGTTTGTTTGGACTTTTGATTTGTGTTGTTTTAGATAAGCAAAATCTGCTTTATCCTTTCGAGGGTAGAAAGGGAACTTGCAATAAACTTGATTGTTATAAAAGCAGAACAAGATTTATAGCATGTTCTTATAAATAAAGGCACACTGTTCTGCCAAATTATGTAAGATGTGGCATGTCACATTGTTCTGTTCCTTTTATGATCTATGCTGCCATATGGGCTTAAAAAAATAGGACTATTATATGGATTTCTGCAGCATAATTGGCATTGACACTTGTATTGATTGAATAAATGAAATAACATGCACAGTTCTGACAATCTTTGCAGATTTCTAAGATTACAGCCGTGATGATTCTATGTCAGCAAAAAAGTCTTTAGGAATTTAAAATGAAGCCACGGCCAGTTCATTAATATACATATGTTTGAAATTGCAGCCCTAACAATTGAGTTCTCTGCACTGAATGCTATAATATATATTGTCGTGAGCTATATGCCCTCAGATCATTTCTGTGAATTACAAGAAAATTATGGAGTGGAGAACATTTTATTATTGTGCTTTTCATCCAGGGATACAGCTTTTCACTGATGAAAATTGAAAACACTGGAAATTAAAATGTAAATGCATTTATCACAAGAAGAGGAAAAAATTGAATCCTGAACTTTAACTGCTTTTGCATTTTACTTCTTCGAAAAGCAATTTTGATATTTACATCTCAAAAGAACAAGTAGTCAGGCTCTGTAATATCTATTTGGATTCTTACTAATAAGTGACTGGCTGTTTGTTGCTGGGGGTCTGAAGATTTGTTTTAGTAAAACAGCATGGAAAGCTGTGTGGGTGTTTATTTATGCATGTGCATATTCTGAGAGACAAACAAAATAATTATTCATTTATTTAGTGTTTCTCTCCTTTCTGTTAAACACGTTCTTTTTGTGTTTTTTACAGGTCAGTGCCACATTACAAAGGATGTGAGTTACTCATGTCTTTGTACAGAAGAAAGAAAAGACAGAGAGGTATGAACACTAGAAGCTGTATACATTAAATTTAGCACTTAATAGACAGGAAAAATGCATAATTTAAGATTTATTTAAACTGGATTTTTTTCTTTTAATTTAAAAAATTTGCATTGTTTTTTTGGTTGGCATCCTGATTTACCTGAGGATAGGTTAACAGCCCCTAAGAAGAAGCTCTTCCATAAGCTGAAGAAGACTGTGGGCTCAGTTTCCTGCAGAGGAAGAGTGCTGGATGAAGAATGGAAGCAGGCAGGCTGTGCAGCAAACTGAGACATCCTGTGCCTCTGGTGCTGCTGTGCAATGTAAGAAAAGAAGAGGTTCATTGTATTATCTGAATGGAGATTGTGCCTGTTTGTGCAGTCCTTACTGTATACACAGTCAGAAGAGTTGACTCCCTGCAGCTCAAATCCACCCAAATCCTCTACAAGTGACACAGGTAATGAGTAGGTAAATCCTTTGTATAGCATTTTCACTGCTTTGTAATTCCTTTCTCTTTCTTTTTTCTTGACTTTGGAAGCATATTTTTTTCTGGTGGACATTTTCTGAACTCCTCCATGCTGGGTAAAAGTGCTGGATCCCTTAGATTTGAATGACAAACCTGACAGAGTTAAGGACCTGATGCCAAAACTCTCACCCATGTGTAAATACAAAAGAGGCACCAGAAGAGAAAATGAGCACTGTTCTTCTTCCCTGCCTTAGTGTAGATGGCTTTGAATCTTTGCTTTGACCATGTCTCTCTTTTAGTGTTTCCCATTGTATTTGACAATTTTTATCTTTCCTTAATATTTTTAATTAACTTTCAAGTTCTAAGCTGATAAGTAACCATAAAAACACACACAAAATATTATACATGGCACAGTATCTATCCCAGAATACTTGGCACCAAGCAAAAGGTATTGCCTTTTAGGATCTCAGATACTGAAATGGTTGAGAATGTTCTGCATTGATATTTCAAAGAAAAAAACTTGTCAAGCAAAGAGATTGAAAATTTATATCTATTTATGCTAAATATGTTCATAGCATTCTTTAGAATGAAAGAAAATCTACTTTCATTGTCTTTAAGAAAAAATACTAAATTTTTTCGTTGAGTTGTTTGGTAGAAAAACTTTATTTTTTGTTCTGTTTAGGTATCTGATACTTCTTTTTACTTTGAAAGGAAAATTACCTCATTGTTTCAGATGTGTCAGACAGTGGAATATCTTGGGCTATCAAAACAGACTACAGCAGTCCTGATCAGAAACATTTTGCTTTAGCATGTAAGCCATTATTTCTATAAAATCATTCATATTCTTAGGATTTAACAGGCATATTTGGTGAATTTATTTACATCCTTCCAATGTTTTATTCATTTCTTGTTTCAGTTTTATCTTTGTTATTTCTATTCCCCTGTCTTTCTTGAATTTATGATTAATGTTTCTTTAGGCAACAAAACAATACATTCTAGATCAAGAGTTATGTAAAGACATAGGTTTTTTTTTTGAGGAATAAAATGATTCAATAAAATATCAGTATTCATAGCAAGTTTTCTTTCCATGCAAGAGATGTTGTAGACAAAAGTTATGCTTAGACCAAAATAAAAACTATTCAAAGAGTAGAGAAAAATGTAACAAGCAATAGATGTTTGTGGAAAATTCCAGTCACTACCTGGATCTGGATACAACTGGCAAAGAGGACAAAAGAACTAATGGCATGGATTTAATGGATCAAGTTTCTCTTCTGCAGTTCATCTCTTCATTAATGGCCCATGAAAAGTGAAGACCAAGATATTTGGACCAAGGAGCTGCCAGAGACTAAACCAACCATTACCTCTTGAAAGATTGCATCATTGATGCTTTAAATTAAAACTTTATTGCCATTGTAAAACGTCTGTGAGTTACCTAGAGAAAATAAAATGTATGGTTTTTAGAGAGTGGTCATTATTTTTCAGCTAAATAAGAAATGTCCTTTCCCCTTGGGAACTGTGTGAAATGGAGCCTTCTGTAGGTCTTCCTCAGCTAGATTCATGGCCAAAGACTATTCTATCACTTCCATGCACATCTGGTTCTTTGTTCCTTTTGAAAGAGGTGAATCAAGATTTGGGTCACATCTGCAGGCCCTATTCCAGCAGTAAAATAAAAAGAAACATATTTTTTAATAGAAAAAAGTAATTTTCCGACTGATCTAAGACAAAGATGAGGGTTTAGCCTGGAGAAAAGGAGACTCAGGAGGAACCTTACTGCTCTCCAAAGCTACCTGAAAGATTATTATAGACAGGTGGGGGTTGGTCTTTTCTCACATGTAACAAACAATAGGACAAGAGGAAATGGCCTTGAGTTGTGCCTAGATTGGATATTAGAAAACTTTGTCACTTAAAAAATGGTCAGGTACTGAAACTGGGCAGTGATGGAATCACCATCCCTAAAAGTGCTCAAAACAGGCATGCATGTGGTGTTTGGGGACATGGGTAAGAGATGGACTTGGCAGTGGTGGGTCAGTGGTTGGGCTTGATGATCTCAGAGGTCTTTTCCAGCCTCAGCAATTCTGTGACTCTGTGATGCTGTGGTTTAGTGGTGAACGTGGCAGTCAATGGCTGGACCTGATGATCTTAAAGGCCATTTCCAACCTAAACAAATCTCTGGCTCCATGGCACAGCCTTCTCCTGCATCTGGCATGGGGTGCCATGGGAGAAAACTGCCCCAGGCTGCTCTGTACCAATCTGTCTTACACCTGAAAGGCAAACACTTAGCATGGCCCGCAGGGAGGGGGTCAGCAGTTTTTTGGCTACAATTCCCTAACAGGACTGTTGGTGGCTCAATGACCATGGTGGGAGGGAGGGCCCAGGCAGATACCTGTGGAGAGCAGCTGTTCAAGAACCAAGTATTTTTTGTGTGAAAGAGAAGGTAATGTTTCAGTGAAGATACAGAGGTTTGGAGCTCCATACTGTGACTCAGGAACATTCAAAATATCACTGTGCCAGGGAAATACCTTAATAATTGCTGGGTGCAGTGGCACAGCTTAGCTCCAAAGAGCTACTTTATTCTGAACAAAATGGCTCTCACAGGCACTCAATCACAAGACTTCCTGTTTCTGAATGACAGAAATATTCTCAGCTGAGAAATTTGGTCACTGATAGCATTCTGGCAGCTTGAGAAACAGCCACTTCTCTGTGAATAGTGGGGAATGTAGCATTTGTAGCTCTTCTGTTCAGGGATGAATGGGACTGCTTTCCAGGACACAGTGTAAGGATCTCCTGAAAACAGAGATGTAGGTGCCTAAAATCAGCAAAATTAAAGTGCATAGGCTGGGAACTGTAATTTTAAAATTGTTTTCTTGGCTCTCACTTATATATGGAGGGATCTAAACTCCACCACTGCCTGATATTATATGTGGTTTGATTTTTTTTAAATTTTTATTAATTAATTAATTAATTAATTTACAATGAAAATTGGATCACTAGTGGAGACTCTTAGAGACTCCATCTCAGCTTCCTGCCTGGGAAGATTCAATCCCTAATTTCTCACCTTTCCCCCATAGGAGAGGCCCAGCAGCTACGATGCTGTTACAGGAGCTGGAGGGGAGTGTGAGGGGGCAGAAAGTATCTGTTTCTCTGACTGAAGCTGTTCTACTATGCACAAAAACAAGTAAAAAGATCAATCAGGCACCAACAGAAATATGTGACTGTATCATCTAGCAGTTGGTACAGCCACCTGGCAGAAGGAAATCTACATACCACCCCTCCACTGGCCTCTTTCTGCATGACTTCATGTGAAAAAAATCGCTGGAAAATATATAAAAAAATCTGACCCTGTGATCTTTCTTTCTACTTTTTATTTAATTAGATTGTACATAAGTGCTTTGCACAGAACCCTTGTCAGAAGTGTGAAGTTTTTCCTGCTGAATGGAAGGATGAATACATCCTCAATAAGCTGCTGTGTCTCATAAGCTGAGCTCCAAGTTGACCTTTGATCCCACAAAACAAAGAGCTGCTTTTAAAATATATCTTAATTGCAAAGTATGAAATCAAAACCAGTTGTCAGTGCCAATAATTTCTGTGCATCCCTGCTATTACCTACAGAGAAAAAAAGTGCAGGCAGCCTGGGAGAGTCCCTGGTAGTCCATGCACAGCACAAGACTTTCAGAAAAAAATCTCAGATAGTAATTAATAATGTTCCTTCTTCCCATCTCTGTCTTGTTCTTGTGTCCAGCTGAGGCCTGACTGCTTATACAGCTGAGAAAGTCAGGTCTCGATGCCTTGCTGTTTTTGTGCAAAGATTTTATTCAAGCTCTGATTCATTTCCTAGATTTGAGCCTTCTGTGCTTTAATGATGTGCATTTATGGCCGGACAATTCCCAATATCCAGCAGCAACATGCAGAGCTTTCCGTGAGGTTAGGAAATGAATCTGAAACTTAACAAACCATTGTTTATCTCATTATATGCATCTTCAGAGAGCCAAGAGCAAGCTACACAGTGGCACTGTTGTGTGCTTTAATTCCCAGCTGATGAAAGCAGATTGCTGGCTGGAGCAGAAGCCCTGTGGATGGAATGTAACCCTCACTGTCCTGCACTGCACAGGACCCAAGTGGCTGCAGCTCCCAGCGTAGCCTCAGTGAGCATCCTTTATGCCTGGCTAGCAAATTCACTTAAAAGAGTATTCACTTAGAGGCTGGCATTATTTTCCCCCCATTTTGTCAGATGGATGAATGTCATGGCAGGAAAGGACAGATGAAGGTTTGAAATATTACAAGCAGAAGCCTTTCACTAAGATAATAGAAAGCAAATTTTTTACAAGCATATCTCTGAGGAGGAAATAGGCTGAAAATTATAATGAGAATTTTTTCTAGCTGTAAAATTTTGTTAAGATGCAAGCAAAAAAGAAGAACCATCCACTAAACCTATCAAACTTAGCTCAGTACTGAAACTCGTGTTTCTTAAGACAATACTTCTTGAAATTGCCACATCATTCAATTTTAAGTGATTTGCATACCAAATGCAAAAAAAAAGAGAGATTAACTAGAAACTTCCCCCCTACACCCCTCTGAGACATATGGTGAGACAGCAACAGAAATGATGGATGTAGTGGGTGATTGCTTGCTGAACCAGTGTGTGAGAAACTATGCTGGGAATAATTCATGTCAAGACACGGTCTTAACTAAAAGACGTATTAAAAACAGCATCTTGACAGGTTTAATATCTTACATGATACACATAATCCGTGACTTCTAAGGCATGTGATTATCTCTAAACATGATATTTCAGCAGAACTTCAGTTTTATGAAAAGATTTCAAGAAATGCTTGATCTAATGTTAAATCAACCTTTCACAAAATAAAGGAAACTTCAAGTCATTCTGAGGTATGGTATGGCCTCATCTTTATCTAATACTGCTTCAAATCACTAGTGATTCCCCAGAGAAAGCAGAGTAACAAAGGTATGAAACAGGTGAAAGTGACCCAATAAACAGGATAATGAGGCATTCTGGATGAAAACTGACTGATACCTTTGCTAATACAGCAGATGTATTTCACGTGTTTTTCTGTCACCTGTATTTTATTAGAGAGTAAATTTTACAATACTTGAAGTGACAAAACTTAAGTGGGATGTTTAACGATGGAAATCAGATGATGCTAACAAGTAGACCTGGCATTGCTTTCTGCTGTGATTAATTCGTGGTTGTTGTGACAGCTCAGTCACAAAGATCAGTAACAGTGGCTTCTAAACTGGCCACTTGGTTGTACCCCAAGAACAGAAATCCTGGATGAGGGGACAGAGGACTGAGCTGGGACACAAAGACTGCTCCTCGTCTAGCATGGGATCCTGGGCATGCCAGTTTTTCCATAGCATCTCTTGTTTGTCTCACAAGTTGAGAAAGCTATCCTTGACTAAAAGAATTTCAAAGTATTTTGCATAGTCATTGGCCAATGAAATCAGCTAATAGTAAGTAAAGGCTACAAAATGTCTTCTATTCCATAGTGGTTTTCATCAAAGGACAGCATCCTCGAGAACTGAAATAAAGAGTTGGGATCATCCAGAAGGGCCAGGTAATTAATCTCTGCTTTATACAAGAGATGTTCAGGTATCTCTGAGGTTAGGTATAAAGAATGTCTCTTTGACTCTCATCTCTCTAATATGTGCATCTGCTTGTTTTTTTGAAATTGAAGTGGGTCAAACTTAACAAAAACTAGAGCAAAAAAATCTTATGCACCCTGTAGTGACATGGAATTTAACAGATGCTGACCAGATGGAAACAGCTATTTTTTTTTTCAAATGATCTAGTATTGTCAGTTGAATAGTATGCAGTTTTGTGGATTTATAGCATTGCCTTCTGAAAAAGCTTGGTAGTTCTAACCAGTGATGTTTTTATCTTTCCATAAATTAGGCAAAGGCTGAGATTTACCTCTAAATGAAAGTATAACATACATTCCTGCAAGAAAGACATCACATAAGCCCTGCAGTAATATTCAAAATGCCCAGTCCTTTCATATTGCTATTGTTTATCAGTGTACAAGTCTTGAAATAATAGAATTTGGATCATAAAATGGCATATAAAAATTTTCTTTTTTCTTTAATATGTCTTTCTATCTAGCAAGTAAAATCCCAGCTCCCTATGTCTTATATGTGAAAGGATGATTTTTTCTGCCTACAGCCATCTTGTCAGCAGCTTCTTATTAATTCCTAAAATCCTTTTCTTTGATGTCTTCTGACTTCTCATAACTTAAGGAGTGTACATTTCTGTGCACAACCAGTTAGACATAGCAACAGAAGGGAACACAGTTTTGGTGGCTCTGACAAAGACAATTTGATGGCCAACAGCTTCAGCTTTTGGAAAGTCTGACTTCTCTGTGAATCAACACTTAAACTAAACTGATTGGTGGAAAAATACACAAGACTCCTAAAGAGTAGTAGCAAGGAATAATGGAAAAGCAATGGCACCTCAGAGAAATAAATAAATCAATATCTGAAGTGAAATAGTATCAGAATATCTATACATTTCTGAAGAAATCCAGTTTTATTGAGTAGTCCCCAGCTTGCTCACTGTTATAAGATAGAATAGTTAAATATTTGGTACCACAAACTTTGCTAAAATGCAAAGTTTTGCACTCATGCAAGAGATGAAAATTGTTTCCATCCAGTTCTCAGTGGGAATTTAGACATTCTTAAATTTTGGAATCTGCCATTGTAAGGAAATATCAATATATTGTAACATTTGAGAGGTGAATTCAGTCAAATGACTTCTTGATATTTCTCTTGAAACTTAAGGCACAAGAATCCTGGTGCTCTGTGGGAGCTCCAAGCTCTATAGGAGCTTGAGAAAGAGACAGAGTTCTTGGTTGTCAGCTGGTAGGTGTGTGTGACATTGCCTTGGTGTCTTGAAAGTCCACAGAATAAATCACATTACATTGCCACAGTGTCTGACCCTAATTAACCACAGAGAAGCCCGGGCAGATAATGAACCACTGGGAGAGGGAACCTGAGTGAGGAATACACTTTGGTTTATGGGTTAGGGCAATATGTAAATCACGGATTAGACAAAAGTTTGCTTCAGCTTCGAATTTCACCTTTAAAATTATTCAGTTCACTTCTTCTTTCATATGAAATAAATTGAGGGGTATCTGGATCAGTAACTTTTCTATTCAAATTTTGATAGATTTTATTTATTTTAATTTTATTTTATTTTTTGCTCCTCTTGAACTGTGCAAAATAACATACAAGATGAGATAATTAGATCCCACCAGTGAATTTTGATTTTTTTTGAGTTACCTTGCTGAGCACATGAGGGAATGGTAGCACTTATAAATCAAAGGCTAATAACGCAAAACAAAAAAGGAGACTCTGTCCTCCCAGCTGGAGCAGTGAGGTTGATACCTTTTTGTTCTGGACCTTAATAAGCTGACATGACCTCTTCTTTTAGAGGCAGTTCTCTGTGTCAGACAGATTCAACATATCAATGAATTTATAGGTGAGCTGAACCTAAGCTCAGATAAAATGGGAAATAGAAGTTCAGACAGCAACATCTAAGCAGTGAGAAAGTACCTTCCTATTTTGTTTCTGTTTCATCTAGGCTTAGGAGACAGGAACAAACACAAAGAGGTGAAGAAGTAACAAAAAATGGTAGAAGAGTAATGAGTTCCCTGTTTAATGCACTCATCAATGGCTTGTACACAGAAGATTTCTGAGTGTAGTGGATGTACTTCTCTAAAATTAGAAAGGAATAAAACCAACCCATTGGTTTGGTCCCACAGGATGGGATACAAAGCTGAGATACATCAATAAAAATTGAATTAGATTTACAACTCTGCCCTCTTACCTAATTATAGCGTGCTTGGAGATATATGGTAATTTATCAATAAAGAGAGACCTATTGAATATGTTAGTCATAGGTTTCACACTGAAGACTATTTTCATTAATCAAGCAGCTAGATATTTACCCTCACCACTTTACTTTTAAAGACAGGGGAGTTAAGTTTCTCCTGTAGAGCTGCTTCTGTCTCAGTGCCCTCCCAGAATATACATGAGTCACGAAGGAACATTCCTGGTTTATATGCAGACCACGTTTGCAACTTGTGTTAGTCTAGTGGCTCCAGTGAGTTTACAGCAAGCTGGAAGTTGGCTCTGCATGTTACATTCTGTTTCAGCTATTTGTAATGTGAGCAACACCAATCCTACAGATAAAAAACATTTTTTAAGTTGCAAATGAACCCACCAGATTCTTAGGGAAGGAGAAGCAGAGGTTGCTCAGGCATCCTTGCTTCTATCCTTTTGTGTGTGCTTTATGATATAGTCTATAATTATGTGACTAAATGTAATATTGTGCTGGGTGGAGAAGAGCACGTGACCACATATTTATATGCATTAACAGCCAAGAGGAGAGTTTTTTGGGTCAGCTTTTTTTTGGTGAATTTTTCTGAGAGCCTAATATTATTATCAGTTTTCTGCTCAAGTACTATTGTATCCTTTTGAAGACTATTTTTTTCTGTGAACTAAGGGCAAGAGAGTACAGTTCAGCCAGATCCTCTGTGGCTATGCATCCTGTGCATCCTGTCTCTTCCATGTGATGTGGAATGCTTGCTGCATCTGCTCATGGGCAGTTGCTGCTGCCCCTGTTTGTTTTCCCCAGAAAATCCTGCACTGGGCAGCCTTTCCTGTCAGCATGCTGCAGCTTGGCCAGTACACACCTGGACATTACCCCTGCTCCCTCTGCCACGATGCTCCTCCAAACCCATCATTTTACTTTGACAGTGGCAATCTCAGAGCTTATGTCCTGTGCCAGGGACTCAGAGTAAGAGAGCCATGCCAGCACTGGAAAGTGATAGTGCAGCTGCTGCAAAAAGTGAGTGTAGGGATGATAGTGAAGAGAGTAAATTGTTTGGGACACAAAATTTACAATTGTAATGAGTATTTGTCTGCTGACTGTTGTTGTATCATCCATCAGCTATTTCTGGCCTTAGGCAACAACCATGCTGTTAGCTGTTAACAACTTCAGTCTGCTTCTTTCTACTTTAGTTCATTGCTATATTTTTGCTTCAGTAAGTTTCAGCACCTAAAAAAGTGAAGTAAAACTGGATGTGAAAATTTCATTTTTCGTTGTTATATCGACGGGGATTCACCCAGAAAGGTGTAAAAAAAAAACCCTGCTTATTTATTTTCTTCTTGATGTGTAAGGTTTGGGTGCATTAATGAAGGATTTTCCCTCTGCTTTAGAGTATCACTTTTTTTTTAAGCCTGAAAAAGCATTATCTTCCCAACTGTCCTTGGCAAACTTCCCGAGGGTTCACTCAGTCCCACTGTCCATGTCACCATCAAATATGTTAAACAGTGCCTGTCCCAATGCCAGCCCTGAGGAATGCCACCAGTCTACAAGCCAAAGGAGGCCTGTATACTTGTTCCTCTTTCAAAGGCTTTTAAAAATACATTTCATCTGAAGCTGTGGGTAGAACAAGCCCAGAATCAGTCTAGCAGATAGGGTTGAAGTGAAAAATCCCTTCATTTTGCTTCTTGTATTTGTTCTTTTATTGTGTCATAGGAACTCTTTAAGGTGGGTATCTGAGTAATGTTTTGATTGCAACTTGATATATTTTTCCCTTCTTTCATCACCATCATCACCATGCTGGAGAAAAATAGTTGGGCAACTGAGTATAAATTTCTCCTGAAGATGGCATTTATTGGGGCAATAGCATTATGTGGCACAACTCTATAGTTGCATAGAGTTTTGCATTCATTAGTTCATGTTCTTTTCCTTCAACGTTTATGGCTGAAATCATTTTCCCAATGACTCTAACAGAACATTCTGACCCTTCACTAGCTGTAATTATTACTGAAGCTATTACTCTTCAGTAAGAGAATCCTACATATTTTGCAAGTTCTCAAATCCTTGCCTGTGGAACATTGGGCTGTTATCCGTTTGTAACACTCTTGAATTCTAGAGATGTAAAGTACCTTACCCAGTGATGAGACAATGGCAGTGGCTGTTCTCTACCATTTTATTTCCACCTGGAGAATTGCAAACACTCACCAATAATGACCAAAGCAGAATACTAGAGATCCCTAAACACTGACATCTTCCACAGGCACACAAGACTAAAAATAATAATTAAGTGGAAACAGTCCAAACTGCTTCTCCATTTAAAATGCATAGTTCATCCCATAATTTTGAGACTCCTGGAAATTTAAGTCTTGTTTCATTTTTTTAATGTATTAAGCACAGTTTTTGTCCTAGTAGTTGAAATGACTGCTGCAAAATATGCACAATTTTGTGCATGTACATTGCCATCTATCCATCTATCCATAGTCTGTAGTTTCATCTTTCAGAATGGATGTGCAGATGAAAGGCAGATACAGACCCTTGGAAAAACCAGCCCTTGTCTTTGAGAGGATATGAAAGCAAAGTTTTAAATCTGAGTGTTCTTGTTTTAAAACTCACATGATTAGTTTTAATTTTGGCCTTAACACGTAAAATTTATTGGTGAAGTTTTACAGCTTGCTCTCCTTTTTATGTCATTTCCAGTCATTTACAAACATTGATCAAAGGAAATCCAGTCCTATACAAACAAAAATGTTGTTAATTTTTGCCTCACTCCAAGAGTTTTTGTATTGCTAATTGCTAGGTTTATGAACCAAAGCTGATTGATTGGGAGCATTGGATGTAAGATGCTTGCTGGTGTAACACTTTAACTTTGGAAAGTGCTTTGCCATTCTGCTGTGGAAAGCTAATTGAGAAGGGAGTGTTCCGGTCTTCTCAGCTCAGAACAACTCCGGTGTTTTGATTGCTTTTTGCCCCTAATTGCTTTAATTTAATGAAATGTCAAGTATCAGAAAGTTATGGCAGGCCAGCATTCCTGGTTCCATGAGAACAGCACACCAATGCCACCCAGGGACACTAGAGCTTTGTGCCTTGTCTCTGTCAGTAGTGACATCACATAACTGGGGGCAAATTTAACTGGTTACTGACAGGAAACACTTTGGCATGCTTTCACAGAGAATTTTAGCAGCCCCTCACAGCTTTCCACTCAGGAAAGACAGAGCAGGTATCTCTGTGTTGAATGGACCTCAACAGAATTTTTTAAAGTGTATTAAAATGCATTTTTCACTAAATTTCAGCAACTGCATCATCCTGCAGGAAGTCAAATTCCAGATTAAATGGTTTAATTTTAATGCTAAAAGACTCATGCCATTTGATTTTCTTTCTGAATTTAATTTCTTTTATCATTTTGGTTTTCATTCTATCTTGGATTAGGGTTTTTTTAATTAAAGAGTTTTCTGTACAGGAGAAATCAAGTGCCTGCCTGCACAGCCAGCTGTATTTATGGGATTATACTATTTTATTTAAGGGAAAAATAGGTAGTCTTATGATTACAGATAATTTGCTGTAATGCTCTTAATTTATAGCAATCACTGGGAATAAAGATAGAATAAAATAACAGGCAGAAAAATCCTGTGCTTTAATCCATATAATGAGCGAATTGAAGAGAATTAACATCTGAGTTTGTTATAAATTTGCTACTTCCTGATTTTTAAGCATTATTGTTTGCAACCTTGGTTACATTAATGCAAGTTTTTCTATGCTGGTAGTTTATATTGCTCGAAATTTTATATGGCAGATTTTATAGCTGCCTAACAGCTCAGTCAGCCTGTTGCAGCTCTAATACAGAAGAATCTCAAAATGGGATAAAGTTTATATTGAGGTTTAATGAGCAGCACTAAGAAGTCCAAAGACATTCCACACTGTTTCAGACTTCTGGCTCTGAAAGTGAAGCTGAATACATCACACAGCAAAGCTCTTTCTTTCAGCTGCTGAGATTTCCTGATTGCTGAAGCTGTAGCCTTCTGTGATCTCATATTTTTCTCTTGAAAGTTAGAAGAGAAATGGAAATACATAAAAAATTTAAAGTAACAAAATATAAATGAAACAAAAAGTCATTTGAGAACTTGCACTTTTTCAGAATGGTTTTGTCTCCACTGCAGAGATGACATGTGAGTGCATTGGTTATATTCCATACATTGAAAATTCCTAACTTGCCTTCAGTGTCAGCTGGCAATGGCAAATAAACAGCTCTGGCTCATAATCTAGATTTTTTTTTTTTTTTGCACAAGGTAAAATTGTGGACTGAGGGGACCATGCACAATGCTACCTGCCTTTTTCAGGGCAGGGTCTGAATTTGAATTTCAACATATGCCAGGGAAAAAATGCCCACCAGGGTGATAGAACTACACAGTGCTTGCTATCATCACGTGATATGAGGACCTGTAAACTGTGATTCAAAAAGACATGAGAGTATCTGTGTAATTACTCAAATGTAAAGAAATAGCAGGATCATGCTCTTGGCACTATCTTCTCCCACAAAATATACATATTGTCCTGTCAGCATGACCTGTCTGTTCCTGCAGCCCTTCTAATGACAGAAATGCATATCTGTCACTGCAGCAGTACGGCAGGGAGCAGGTACCGATGGTTTTACACTGATGCCGTATTCATGCACCTGCTTTGTCCTGAAAACCTGTAATCTGGAAATGACTGACAGCACCAGAAACCTTGGGGAATTGCATCATTACTGAGGAAAGACTCTGATTTCTGTCCAATTTGTTTGCTCTGTTTATTTGCTGAGCAGCAGCCTAGTCTGGATGGTGCAGCAGGGCTAGATTCCCCCGAAGTGTGGAAGGGGACAGTGCACTTGGGCATCAGCTCACCGGGAGCACATCCTCTGTCCATGGAGGTAGTTGTTTTCTCAGAGTACCAATTCCCACGTATTTTTTAACAATGTTTCCTGAGGTGTTAGGGATACAAAATCACCTGTGAACTGTGGCTTGCAGTCCTTGCCTCCCAAAATGACATAATACTTCCTGGGAAAGAGGAAGTCTTGACTCAAATTTCTATTTTCTAAGCAGCCTTTGATGTGTCACGTGCCAGGAAAATGGCTATCAGCCATTCTCCATGGGTATCCCTCCTGTTGGAACTTCTCAGCTACCTTTGATTCAGGTTAATTCTAACTTAAATAATAATTAGTCCAACTGAGTCTATACCCCCCCGGTAAGTGTACTCAGCTGAGATCTAGGAAGCTGAGGTATCAGTCACTGCTAAATGTTTAATGCTGTGTGCACAAAGAATAGCTCCCACAGGAGGAATCCCCAGCATAGAAGAGGCAAAAATGAAATCATCCAGAACAGTGGTTTGAACTTGGCTCTTTGACATTGCAGGGATACTCTAATTGGATTATCAGATCCTGTGAGGTGGAACCGCCCTTACTTTTTTTCTCTTTGCAAATGGGGTAGAAACATTTAGCTCCAGGGTTGTGGTTTGTAATCCCAGGCAACAGGAGAAACCCTCACAATCCTCACTACCACTGGGTGAGCTGATGGCCAGCACTGTGTTCTTTTTAGCTCTATTTTACTCCTGATTCCCTGTGTTGTGGATTGCTCTAAAAAAGTCTGTATCTCCACAGCTGGAGGCCCTGGGCAAGTGGAGTTGGGGCACTCTGCTTCAGTCTTTGTTCAGGAAAATCCTGAGAAAACTGTGAAAGGAAATCCTGAGCAAAAGAACAAGTTGAGACTTCAGAGCTAACCGACTCTGGAAACCAGTGTGTATCAACAAGAAAGGGAAATTAAAAAAGCTTTCTTACTGTGCTGAGGGGAACATATGGGAGATATTTCCTACCAAAAACTGCACTAAGTAACTTATGATCATTTATTTGGCTGTTTGGAGTAATTAATATTTAAAATAATTTAAAAGGAGTCTCTCCTGAAACATGTAAGTCCTTTTACCTTGTTTGTACCACTTGTTCTTATTTCATACACTTTGATTAATATCACAGAGTGAACACGAGGCATATAAAAACTTCCTTTGAAGTGAAACGAAACTGGAAAGTTCAGTTCCCAAAGCACACCTTGCCCATTCTCATACTAGGGCTTAACCTATAGGGTCAGCCTAGAGTTGAGTTGAATCAAACACTGGGATGTGCATTGTGCAGTACTGATCTCCAAATCCACTTCTGGTGTGCTCATAAAGCCCTTTCAGACTTCATTCCTCCCACAGCCAGCTCACCAAGGAGCTGCTCTGAGCACCATTAATTGGAGTGGTTCTGCTGAGGCAGCTGGGGGCCCTGACCCTTTGTGTGGCCATTTCCTGGAAGTGAAATGTCCTTCTAGCCTAGTTCTTCTAGACACCTATGCCAGTTGAGGTGAGATGCTTTCCTCCCTTGTTCCCTTTCCTTGCACACAACACAAAGTAACAGACATTTTTGGAAATGTGTCTGCTGTGGCAAGAAGTTTGTTCATGCTCAGAATTGCATCCCCTCTCCAAAATTCAGCTGTGCCTGCTGCCCTGCTGCTGCAGCACCTCACTCTGCTGGCTGACAACCTCCTGTGTGAACTTGACAATCTTCGTCTTTGTGTTAAGTTTAGATGCTATTCAGTCAGACTTTCATTTCTTAGATGCTCTTTTCTTTTTCATGGAGAAAGGCACAAGATAAGAAAGAGGAATAGATCGTCTTCCTTGATATCCTTCTTAATTGTATGAACCCAAATCAAATGTCTTCCATTTTTTTTTTTGCTTTTATCTAGTGCAGGTATTAAATGAACAAAATTTAATCTTGAAGTGCTGAAACAAACGATTAGAATGTTATTTAGTTATCAGGCACTCCTAGGGGTCATGGGATAATTAACGCATAATCTGACTGCAAGTAGCATTTAGAGTTATTGTATTGATATTTTTTTATTCTTTTCATATTGAAAAAACTAAAAACGACCTCCCTGCCCTCCTTCTTTTGTGTTGTAGAGTAGCTACAAGTACAGAGTGCTTTTGTGAAACCAGGGGATTTTATGATCAATCCTAATGTGATCTGCCATTGGTATAACTAAGCCTGTGAATGCAAGATGACATCTGGGTGGTATTAGCAGAAGTTATATTAAATTAAAACAATACAAATATTTAGGATAATGTAATGTAGAATACTTAACCAAACTTGTGCAATAGATGCATGGTTCTCCAGATGAACCGTTTTAATAAGCAATGAAAATTGGGTTAAAAAATAAGTAAGAATGAAGCATCTCTTCACCTGATACTGACATATAAAATTGCAAAATGGCAAATATTGCATTATTATAGATCTTTCAAGAGAGTGCACCAGTATTGGAATGATTGCTAACTGTTACATTTGGTCTGAATTCAAGAGGGCACAGTGTTTTAGAACCTGATTATCTCTCCTAACTTGCTCTTTATCTCAGTGGGTAGAATAGAGGTAATAATTAGAGAATTAAGCTTTGCTCACTCAGTCATGAAGTGCACAAATTCACTTGCTGTTTCATATTTATTTTCCAGCTGGAGGAGTTTAATTTATTTTGCTTTCTGCTGTGCCCACACCTGACTGACCAAAGCAGCTTCACGAGGGTCCCAATGATCTCCACTATTTAACCCCTGTATCTCTTCCTGTTGCTTTGCTAAGCAACTTTCCTTGGAGGTTTGTGCCACAGATCTTTAGATACAGCTTCAGTGACTGCCATCCCTGCTGATCCCTGAATGTGATAGCACATCCACAGAGAACACCCACATTCCTTCCAGAAGGACAAGAACTATGAAGAGGAACCTAGTAAAGATGGATGGCAGGGTCTGGTCTTCACTCAGCAATATGTACATTTTAGATGCTTTTACCACCTCAGTTTCCCACTCTCAGATTCATAGGTCATGGTCTTTTTGCTTGAGAAATACAAAAATGTTGTTTCCAATGGGCAGAAATAATAACACATCACTGAGTGATACTGATGAACAATGTGTTCCTTTTAAATTAGTATTTTCTGTCTGCATCCAGATGTTTTCTGTGGTCCCTGTGGGCAAAATGCTGTCTGTGAGAAAGTCCCTGCTGTCTGTCACAATACAGTGTTATCTTGTGAAGGGTTCCTTAAATATCTGCAAGGTCACAGAGATTAAATATTCTCTTGGGAAACTCAAGAAAAGTAGAATGTCAGCATCACCTTTCATCCAAGGGAAAGGTTGAATGACATTTCCAGTGATATTGATTAAAGCATCTCTGAGTGTGAAAACAGAATGGTGATTTCAACATCTGCAGTGAAAGGCAGAGGTAGAAGCAGGAGTCTTTGAGTGTAGGCAGCAATTCTTTTCAGAAGAAATTCAAGTCTGGAAATCAGGAAATCTCTTTCCTCAGAGTGCTTGGGTCTCATCATTGCAGAGCTGGATTTCTCTCTCTCTCTATTTGTTCAGGTAGAACTGTGGACTGAGGGGACCATGCACAATGCTACCTCCCTCTCTGAGGTACCTTCTTCCCTTACTTGTATTCCAGGCTGTGGTGCTAGGGAAAACCACCTAGGATGCTCCTGTGCTGCACAGTCAAAAAGGACAATCCAAGCCATCTGGGAAAGGCACAACTTTTAAGATGTCTTCATCTCATGCCAATTCCTTCTGTAAGACAAATCACTGGCAGCCCCAGAAAACTGAATCTCTGTATAAACACAAGTGAACAGCTATTTTATCAGAGAGCTGACTTCTCTCTGTCTCTACCACAGCCACTTCCACTATCTCAGGGGTATAAATGTCACAGAAGGATCATCCCTGTCTTGACTGTTTAGAATATAGTTTGTTTCACATCACATATTTTATACAAACAGTGTCCCTACAATGCTTCTTGCATTAAATAGAACATCAGAGTGAAAAATTACCAGGGAATGTAAAGAAGAAAAGAGACTGGGGAATGGCAATTTTCATCTGGGGTAAACTAGCAGCTGCACTGAATCCAGAGGAGGTATCCTGAGTTCTGTTGCAGATTCTCCAGATAAGAATCCATCATAATTTTTTTCAGAGAAGATCAGGAAAGTGATGAAATAGGGAGTTACAGACAGACTGTTTTAACTTGCAGAGCTGCAGATGATGGTTTGGCACCAGAAATGGTGGGGGTTTTGCCAACTCACAAGGAAGATGACAGTGCAGGGAAAGGAGAAATAGAGAAAAAAGGGCAGGGAGAAGAGTCTGAAACAAGAGAGAGGAGTCTGAAGCAAGTATAGAGTGCATTATTTTAACAGTTCTTTGAGTGTGCCCCTATCATATAATTAATACAAATTTATCTATTCTTTTTGAAATACATTTTTACTGCAATTCTGAAGCAGTAAAATTGAAACAAGTCATTTAACAATACAAAGAAATCATCTTCACATTCTAACTTATTATAACTCAATTTGACTTCATTATTAATAAAGTAATAAAATAATCTTAATTAACATTCAGATTTTCTGTATCTTTGCATAATTGGTGGATGATCTTCTGTGCACTGAGCATTTTTCAGTTTCAAGATTATCTCCAGGTTGAGCTCCCAGGCTCTCACTTGATCTTTTGTTGTCCTTCTTGACCTCAGTCTTCACAATCAAATGGCTATTTAGATTCTTATGATTGCAGCCTGAGAAAGGGAGGGCAGGAGGGGTTTATCTTTAGCCTGGCCCTTCACTAAACCCATATTGTTTCTTTGCTATTACAGAAAGAAATTGGGGTTGTAAAAGTCTGCATTACATTGATCGTCTACTGGGTTCAGAGGCATAATGGGTTTTATTTGATTTCACTTACACCAATGTAAATTAGAAGGAGCTGCATTAAAGCTATCAAAAGAAGCAGCTGCATTGTACTGGTGCAAAGGAAATATTAAGACCCCCTGCCCCTCCCACAGCAGCAACTTTTTCCCCATTTCTCTATCCTCATCTCTGCTGAGTTAGAACAGAGCAGGATTGATACACAAAAATAGCTTTTCACATTCTTGCATGAATATACAGCATAATTTAGTCTAACAAACTATCAGGACGATCACTTAAATTTTATGCAGGGATCACTGCAGCAGAGGGATGTGTTCTTGCCAACAGCAAAAGCTTGGGAACAAACAGAGAAGGGAACTGACAGCCTGGCATGATGCCATTTTTGTCTTCCCTGATTTTCTAGGACTTCAGTAGTGAGGGAAGCTGGGTTTTTTTTTAGCAGCCTTGATACCCTATTTATGACATACAAGATGCTACCCTGGAAATCATTGATTGCAAGGGCTTTGATTTCCTAGGGTGAGTATTGGCAGGTGGCAGGGGAGAGGTTCAGAGCTGCCCAAGAGGCACTGACTGGCAGTGTTGAGAGGCAGTAGGAGACAGCATCTCCCATCTCTATTTTACTGATGGCATTAGAAACAGAAGTGGGTCTCATCTAAGCCTGTGGATCTGTCACCTCACCTCTGAGGAGGTTTGAAATCCAGTTGTGGTTTTATTAGCTTAATAAAACTCTGTGTCTACAGGCAGGCCAAACAGTCTGGAGTTTGCTGCTACAGACAGCAGTTGTTGAAGGAAAGGCAGAAGGGCATTTGCACAGGATTTGCTTAGACTCTAAGGGTCTGTCTGTCCTATTGGTCTTGAAATATAAATAATAACATTACCTCTTTTGCACTAGAAAATTCTGCATGGAGCCTGTATAGATTTCCTTACAGCAGAATCAGGAGCTAAGGAAACACGGGAAGGTAGGCTCATGCCAAGGTTTTACATAATTTTCTAATATTTGTAGCAATGTGGAAATGCAAGGTAAGGTTGATTTTGATTTTGCTGTTGTTATTGCCTTTTGTAGGGCACTCAGCATGTGAGTCATGTCACCTGAGTTTAACTATCAAAATCTGTGTATCTAGTCTAAGCCAGTCACCTCATCAATGAAGAGGGAAAGGCATTCACAGGCAGCAATTAATCTAATTCTAAACTGGGGGCCTGAGATAAGTGATCTGAATACCACTCTAGAGGAGTCCATCTGACAAAAGACAGAACACAGATAAAGAGTATAGACAAATTAATTTCCCTTGAAGTCAGGGGAGGCAAATCCATTCGGGGTCATTGATGATCACAGATATTTAACAGATGTGGAAAATAAAGATGGACCTGGATGTTATTCTGTGAAAGAACAACTGCAGATTACAGGGCAAGGTGGTGAGTATGAAAGATCCAATGTGCTGTGGGCACACTGCAAAGCCTCCTCAGTGCTTTGGAATGTTGGAATAGCCTGTTGTCCTTGACTGACCTGTATACCATATGGTAATTAGGGAAATTTACCTGGCTATCTTTTTGATGCAGAAGAAAGTGGAAAGAACTCCAAAACTGTGGTGGAAAAAG
Organism: Cisticola juncidis; assembly: GCA_013400215.1. NCBI lineage: Eukaryota > Metazoa > Chordata > Aves > Passeriformes > Cisticolidae > Cisticola > Cisticola juncidis. The sequence goes on from VXBR01002740.1 coordinate 1,894,985, forward strand.
ACACCCTCATAGAGCCTAAAACACAGGTTTTGAGGAACTCCTTGCTACCAGGTGTTGCAAGGGCTAAGAGTGTTTCAGAGAGAGATTAGACCCATTCCTGGAGATTCAAGCAACCCATGCACAGAACTAATTGCACTGGAAAGTCAGTGCCCAGATCCAGCTCAAAAAAGCCCTAAGCCCTTTAAATGTATAAAAAGCAAATTGATTTATTTTTTTTTTTAATTCAAAGTCCTTGCCCTGACCACAGTCTGTGATTGCAATCAGGATATTGAAAGAGCTGAGTTTTCCCTTTCCAGCTGAAGACTCTTCCCATATTCTTATAGCTTCTTATGGCTAGTGGATCACCTATACCAACAAAGCATTTGGCTTCAGACCCTCCTCCTCCAACAAGGTCTCAAGTGAATTTGGACATCAATGTGTCACAGTGTTGTCACACAACACTAGCAGCTCACAGAAGCATGATACAAAGAGAAAGATTTTGATGATTTATAAAAAAATATCTCCTCTGGACAGCTTTTTGCAAGGAATCCCAGAACAGGTCTCAGGTATCTTCTTTTGTTGAAAAATATTGCTCTGTTTGTTGAAAAAAAAAAAAGGTAATCTTTACTATAGGCTGTTCTGATTCTGAAATACCTTGGATTTTTAATGTTAGGTTGTGACGATAAAGAAAATTCATCTTATCATAGAGATTTTGTCTCATACATTCATACTCTGTGAATTCCTTGCTATCAGATGTAGTCACCATGGTTTCCCAGCATTGCTTTTGCTTGTTGCTTTTTCAATGGCATATTAGAGGTTCTATTAGCAGTACACATTAGTGTTTGTGTTGAAAAGTAGATTTCCTCTATTTTGAGAAGCAGAATTTCTCTTTTGGTAAATATCAATGCTTGAGACAAAATGCTTTTGTCAGATCTTCATAAACAATGAAACAAATAAAATTTTAATTGGATTATTTCTCAATTTGTCACTATCTAGTATTTCTCTTTTCTCTAAAAGAATCTTAATTTGTACTTAGAGGAAACCAACCTCTTAAAATCCAATCATTCTCTTCACACAATATCAATTTTCTATGAATAGCAGTGTTTATTGATTCTTCTTTAACTGAACCTTATTAATTAGAGTGGTACTTGTGAAGTAGCTGCCCTAAGCAAGATTAGTGTGATCTACAAGCTATTTTTCTACTAGGTTTAATCACAATTAATTGTATATAACCATTTCTTATAATTCTCTACGCATTCCCAGGTTGATCACATGGTTTTACCCAGCATTTCTTCATTTTCTCATATGGGGAAATGACAAACCAGAAATGATTAATATCAAGGTATTAATGAGTGATTTTTTTTCTGAGTTATTTTTCAACTAGATTTTGTTTGCTCACCATCAACACCCGAAGCACCCTCATGGGGGTCAGCAAGTGACTGCCTTGCCAGAAAGGAGGCTGATGAAAACAGCCAGAACAGCCAGAAGAATAACTGTATAACCTTTGAGCTTTTGTACCATATCTATCTTCTACCTTTTGTAAAACATAAAACTATGATCTAAAAAATTTCCATAAAGATTTAGAAGTTTGAAACACATATGCTTAAATCTGTAAAAGTATTTAAATGCCTAAGACTGGACGGCAATGGATGTTGAATTTTTTCTGAGGTCAGCGATTGTCTAATAGGGTACTGGCCCAACAAAACATTTATCCACCTAATTCTTGTTTACTTTTAAATCACAGAATGAGTTGGAGGAGACCCACAAGGATTATCAGGTACATCTCCCAGAACTGCACAGCACCATCCCCAAGAGTTACACTTGTGCCTGAGCACATTGTCCAGACACTCCCTGAATTCTGTCAGGCTGGTGCTGTGACCATCATTGCCCTGGGGAGCCTGTGCCAGGGCCCAGCCTCCCTCTGAGTGAAAAACCTTTTCCTGATATCCAGCCTAAACCTCCCCTGAGACAACTCAGGCTATTCCCTCATGTCTTGCCACTGGTCAGAGAGAGGGCAGCAGTGCCTGCCCCTCCTCTTCTCCTCACAAGGAAGTGCTAGAGTGGGTTGAGGTTTCCTCTCAGTCTCTGCTCCAGGCTGAACAGACCAAGCAACCCCAGCTGCTCCTGGTATGGCTTCCCCTCAAGGTCCTTCACCATCTCCTTGTACAGTGGCACCCAAAACTGCCCCAGCACGCGAGGTGAGGCTGTCCCAGCTCCGAGCAGAGCAGGACAATCCCCTCCCTCGCCTGGCTGTCCATGCTGTCTCTGATGTCCCCCAGGACAGGGCTGGCCCTCCTCGCTGCCAGGGCATTGCTGGCTCATGTTCAACTTCCCCCTGACCAGGACCCCCAGGTCCCTTTGTGCACTGCTGCTTTCCAGCATCTCATTGTCCACTCTGTATGTACATCCAGGGTTGCCCTGTTCCAGGTGCAGAATCTGGCACTTTCCCTTGTTATTTGCATTTAAAGGTGTTGAAATGGCTTCAGAAGTGCAGCTCCTTCATGGTGCTGAGAAACTGAATCATGGTATATGATGGTGAAATCTTGGGCTAGGTGAGCCTGAGCCCTGCCTTGCTCCAGCACTGGTCCTACTCTGACAGATGCCCATTCTGTGTGTGGGGAGAATCCCTTTTCACACATGTGTGTATGCTGGGGCAGGGTCTGAATTAGTCTTGTGCTGTCTGGGAGAGCTTAACTGGTTCCTTAGAAGGTCCAGTACCTCCACAGGGACTCAGACAAGCAGTAAAGGAGATAAAAAGTAGAACTTAGGTGTGTTCATGGGAATCTGGCAATTTAAACTACTGTGAATTTCAGCTATGAAGGTTGGATCTTAGCTTGGCTTTAGAGAATTAGAGTTATTATTTTTTTTTTCATGTAGCTTTGCATCTCTGGGGCCAGGCTTATGGCCAGGACCACATGCAGCCATCTGCTGTGTGAGGTGTTGAGGCTGGGTGTCTGCACTCCCTGCATGGAGAGCCCTGTGTGACAAGCTCAGGTACAGGCATCTGCTCTGCAGGTGTCTGCATTTTGTCAAATGAATCCTGAGTTCTGGCTTGGTGTTAGGCTGCTAGAGTCATGGCTTGGATCACCTCCACAAACACCAGTCATGTACTGTGTATAATGCAAATTTCAGGATAAAAGAACCTGACAAGGAGTATAATACGCACAGGACTTGGCTTTCATTTGCACTAAGCCTGTCTTACATTGCACAGATGTTAATAAAGGTGCCTTAGAAATCTATTAAATGCAAATTAATCACAGTTTAAAACAACCTGACATGGCCTGAGTGATATATGGTGGCTTTAATGTGAAGGAGTAAGGAAAGTGCCACTCTGGCATGCTTGTCTTTTCAGAAGAACAGCCTGTTCACATGGCAGCCTGCCTTGTTGGATCAGATTTCAGCATATCTCTGCACCTTCCACTTAATACAAAGTGTGGTTCAGTGCACCAGGAAACTGGCACATTTGCTCCCTGTCTTGGATGAGTAAGTCAAAGGATGACCATTGTCTGTGAATGTGGCATAAGGGGGAAGGCAAAACTTGGACTCTTCCACCTGTAGCTGTGGTGGGAGGCAAAATCAGGTAATGAGAAGAAGCAGCTGCTGGAGACCTCACACTCTACCACGTCACTGGCTCAAAGACATGGTGAGCAAACAAAAGGTGGAATGTGCATACAGTGCTGAGAGGGAAAGGATGTCTTTTCTCTCCTCTTTTCCCAAATTTGGATAGGTTTTTTGGTTACTAAAAATAGGAAAACCAGGATAAACTGGAATTGCAATCTGTAACTGGAGCTTGTAAGTAGAAGATGACTAGCACTAAAATGTGGTTTTACAGACAAAGGCTTATTTATTGACACTGACTACATTAAAAAAATTGTGGTGCACACAGAAGCCAAACTTCAGATTTTATCATGGTTAATAAAATATTGAATTAAACAGAAGTGAAACTACCTGCCATATCTAAAAGATAGTCTCAATGCCCTTTCAATGCTTTATTTTAAGACCAAGTACAAAAGGTTTTCACCTTACATAATTAACTTTTTATCATTAGGATTCAGAAAAATTGAATTGTGTTGGACACGGGTCATCATAATGAGAATTTAATGGATCTGTATTACTATGCAAGTTAAGCTTTGAGTATGTGCTAAATGCATTACATTACCATTGACCTATGCAAATTTCCATCTCTGTGACTCTTTTTTTCCACTGCTGCTGCATTAAGACCCCCTCTTTCTCCTCATCTCCTTAAACAATGATTTCCTCATTTTCATATTAATTGCATCAGTTAACTGAGATAATGCTCCCACTGAAATGAGCAATAGGATGAATCACTGAAATGGTGCAGTTATTCTTTTTGCTTAACCAATTTCACAGGACCTTCACAAAGAACTGCCTTAATTTGACTTTATATAATTGCTTATCATTAGGCACAGCAGCCCCATGAAGTACCTTTATTTATTTAAGTCTCATCTCTGATTGATGGAAAATTAGTCACTTGCATATCTGAGGAACACAGATTGTTCTGCTACCAGGCAACTTCGATGTAGAATACCCTGGAGAACTTCAAAACAAGCAACTGCTAATGCATGCTGAATATGAAATACAGGGAAACAAAGTGCAACAGCTAATGACATCCAGGAGTTCCTGTAGAACAACTGTGATGTCACCGAACTGCCTTACCTGCTCCTCACTAAATTTTCCCTATGAAAAAGGAAGGACAGGCAGATGTTTTTTCAGAAGAGATTATACATCTGGCTTCAGCCACAGATATACTCTGCCTGTTTTTAACAGTGGTAATGCCTGTCTATCACACAGTGTGAACACTGGAGGTTATAACATCCCTCCTTTTAGAATTAGCAAAGCACCCTACATGGTTTGGAATTCACTCAGAAAGCTTTAATCCACTTCTCATTTTTAATATTCTTACAGTATTTATTCAGGACAGCTCAAAGGAATTGTTCACGCTTTTCTTCTTTGTAAGGAAAAGGGTGTGTGTGTGGGGAATTAAAATTTCTAAGGCAAATTATGCTGCTATCATCGACTGACATACTCAGAAGGGATCTAGAAAGGATGCCACCTCCAGCATAAAAGAAGCCATAGCACATTATCCTATCATGGGATTTGAGTTGAAGGATTGCCTCCAGGTCTCCTCGAAGCACGCTGTGTACTTTTGTCCCTGTAGATGAGACTATCTGTCACTGAACTAGATATCAGCAGTCATTAAATCCATATAGTCATAATATTGTTCTTTCCAGACATCAATACTGTGATTCATTTTTCCCCTTACATTTGCTCCTACTCTAATTCTACATGCCAGTCTCTCATCTCCCTTCCCAGCAGAAGCCTCAGTTAACCTTTCCCTTCTTGCCAGGCTCTTGTGGCTCCTGTAGAGCACAGCACCCCAGTGGCCCTTGGGACTGAAGCTTCCAATCATCTTCAGCCACCAGCATTTGAGTCAGGAAAAAACTTCTAATGAGCTGAAGGCAACAGAAAAGAGTTCCTGTTTATTTCTGATATACTGATTACTTCTTCAATGTGTTGCACTTGGAGCTGCATCAAATACTAACTAAAGAGAACATTACCCCATGGTCGTGCAGTCAGAAGTATTAACCTTGGAGTAAAGACTGTTTGCAATTGTTTAAGAGGGCTAAATTTCCTGTGAAATCTCAGATAAATGAAGTACAGTTTTGTTTAGCTTTTTTTCTGTTAGTTTATCTTTGCCTAAAGTACCTGCAGGAATGAAAGTGGTCCCTTCCTTGGCATGGCATTATACACATGATTAAGAAAATTTGATTGATTTTTGTGGGGAGACTGAGACCTGAAAAAGTAGTTTTTCATATCAGCAATGAAAATCAAATGTAAATTTATAAACAGTACATAATTTTTTGGTTGAACTATATGTTTGCATGTTGTCATGCTTCATTACAAAACAGGACATGCTCATATTTTTATATGTTTTATTGAGTTTATTTCAAAATCTGAAGTAACTCCTGATCTCAAAGTTGGCAAATCTTCAGTAATGGTCACCTAAAGATAAGTTTGAGAACTAATGCCAGAGAAAAAGTTATGTGTGCTTTCATCCCACATGCTGTCTTCTTCAAATTTAATTGAGCTGAATAATTTTTTCCTTGTTCCTTGGCACATTGCTTTGCCTTGTACCACTGATAGTCTCCTACATCAGGGGTATAAACTCACGTGTCAGTGTAACCATCACACAGGGGCCAGACCTGAGCATGCTTTGTAAGAAGATGATGTCCTTATCAACATTTCCAAGGAGTTTCTGTGCTAGTTAAGCTGCCCACATCCTGGCTGCCAGGGAATGTTATGTAAGTCCTTACCTCCCTCATGAGTTTTCACAGCTCATCCTTGCTTGTAAAATAATTTGCTGTAAAAAATTAGGAGAATATTTCCCTAACTGAGTGCAAAACATGGAGCTTTTCCAAGAGGCAAGTATTTGCACTTAGGAGACAGCACAGTCTTAGGTATATTTAAGTACCTCACTGTATATTCTCATTTATCTGCAGCTGCTTATTTTAGTTTAAAATGGCTAAAATTAATACAGTTGCAGGAATATTTCCCCCACAAACCCTTAACAGCAACAATAATGACTGTGTTAAATCAGATCTCATTGCAATGTAATGAAGCCTGTCTGACATATTGCAGGTATGATACTAGGTAATTTCATAAATTATTAAACTGTAATTGAAAGTAATAGTGCAGATTACTTTTTGACACACTTAAAAAAAGACCTTGGCATGAAAATAAGGACTATAGCATGACTGATTGGAAATAATGATCAATATCCTAATTTTAAGAATAGCCACAAGTTCCAAGTTTAAAATCAGAACAGGAAAAAAAAGAATTTTCTACTACTCAAGCTACCCTTGACACTGACTTCTGTTTAACTTCTAAGTATAGAAGAGAAATGGAGATATATTTTACCTCACAGAATGGGAAGATCTAATTAATTTGGATCAGATATACTGAATTACATACGGAAATCTCAAAATTTGGAAAAATAAAACTTTCTTAGATAATTATTAATATTTAGAAATGCATTTTCATTCTGCAATTTCAAAGAAACTAGTTTCACTGAAGACCTTGCTGTTATATAAACTGTATCATTTTATGCCTCTGGACATTTTGTGTTTCCTGTTTCACCCCAGTTAGAGGTTAGATGCCATTATATGTGTTAATTTGTGCACATGCTTTATGAAACCAGCCATACCCTTGCACTTCTGCTCACTTAATTATATTTACTCCAGATCCTGTGGCTTGATGCATTTAGGCAGTGTTTGAAGACAAAGTCAACAAACCTTTGGGTGTATTTTTAGATTGTTTAGCTTGGGATATTGTGGCCATGAACTGCATGAGAACAAAGGTATTTATTAGATTAACCTGATTGTTAGTACATCTCATGTGGTGCTTGCAGGGACTTTTCTCACAAAACAATTGTTGGTTAAAAATCAGGAAAAAGTAAGATTCAGCAATGCTTTTATTGACTTGCTGAAATGTCAGATACACATGCATGAGGGGGAAAGGAGATAGGGGCACTGCAGCCCAGTGCTGAGGATACCTGAACAGATACACAAGGTCACAGGTCCAACCTCCACTCCCACCAAAAGGAGTTTTTCTCATCAGGAGATGGAGTTCTACCTTTCTGTAGGACAGAGTGAGCTAAAACTTCTGTCTTCGTAATTTCATGGAGACCTATGGTATAAAATACCCAAATCGTCCCACTGAAGACACAAAAAATATTACCAATCTTAATGCAACTATGCTTCACATTTCTTGCTCACTTTACTGGATTTCCTAAAGTGAAGCACTTTTGGTTCAAGGACATCTTCATCTTTAGCTCTTGTTTATTTTTCTTGTCACTGGTCTATTGCTCTCCGGAGGAACATTAAGCATCTCAATGGCATGGCTTACATATGAAATATACAGTTGGTTCAGCACAGAGGGCTTCATTTTAGGGCTCATATTAGTGTGTCCCTTGTGAGTTGATATTATACCATTTTTGTCCTTAGATCTTATGGGGAAAGCTATCATCCAGTAAATTGCCTTAGTCAGATAAACATTACCAGATAGATCTCTTCCTGCCTCTCTCAGCAATGGGCTCTGCAGAAGGAAAGGTCATTGTTCATTCTCTTTCACTTTATCCTGCTCAATTGTTTCTCATTGTATCAAGACAGAGTCAGTTAGTTTTTAGCAAGGTGAACTTAGGAAAGAATAGTAAAATAAACACACAGCTTAAGTGAACCAAAATATTTGACCATCCAGAAAGAGAGTATTGACTCTTACAGGAATTTTCTTCACTCAGTTTAATTCTGCCCTCTGTTCAGCAGCATGTAAACCTTTTCTACCCACTTGGTTTTCTACTTTTGCTCTATAAAGCCTTTTAAAAAGTTTTGCAACCTTCCTATGGTTTGGAATGGCTTTGTTCTACCTCTGCCAAGGGGTAAATTCTATGAAATTCCTATGTGAAATGTTTTTCAGCATAAGGAACAGGTTTACTAAAGCAAAGACAAAATGAATAGAGTTATCAATTTTTGACTGTGTCTAACTTGTCTGTGCATAAGCAGTGTAATAACTCTTAGTATGGCAAATATCATGATTTGGTCTCTACCAAGAAGGAACAGTTGGAATAGAATGGGAGAGTAATTTTTCCTCTCTGCTCTTGCACTGCCATTCCTGGTCATGCTGCATCTCCAGTTTATTGCTGTCCTGGCCATGCAGAGCCCAGCACTGCCTCTCTTGGAGGCATTTCTAACTGGATAGCCTAAAATGCTCCTTGTCTTACTTGCTGAATTAATAAAGATTTCAAATTCTTCAAGATGGTGCAGAAAGTTCAGGCCATTACTTGTTTCTGAACTGCAGTGGTGTAAATTCACTGTATTTCAGGACATTGAAAACTCAGAACATTTTTAAAAATTGAATTCTCTTTAGATGCTTCTTAGTGTGACATTTGAGGTAAAATCAGCATCAGGCATGGCCTTTTTAAAGAATCTGGCAAGAGCAGTTCCTTTATGGTAAGCACTATTTCAATTTTATTCATTTTTATTGGAGCAAAGAGCTGTGCATTTGAATTTGTTTAAATGTAATTTGGATTGGATCAGTTTAACCCAGAGACCATACAGGGTAGACTGATGCTTTTGTATAATCAGTGAGTCACATATGGATTGCAGCCCTAAATATCTCAAATAAAGCTCAAGATTACAGTGTGAGTTGGAGTAACAGATGATGTGACCAAGGGGCAGCAGTCAGCACATACCCACATGAGACAGATCAGACCTCAGTGGGGTTTGTGAGTGCTAGTGGGCAGGAATTACACAGACAGCCCCAGATCAGGCACTGAGCATGTCCTGAAGGCTACACAATTGTTCTCACTGATCCTGCAGGGATTGGGCTGATTGAGAGAGCAAGAGTTCCAGATACAGGTTTTCTAGTAACCTCTCTTTTGGCTGCAATCCTTCCTTTTCTTTGGATGTGAAAGGAGTACCACAGCCACAAAGCTCAGGCTCAGCCCCAATGCTGGGTATCCCTTTCACCCTGGGAGGATCACTAGACTCTCTTCCACAGGTTGAGTTTGATTTTCTGATCCTGAAATTGAGAGAATCATGAGAACCATGAGACCATTTGGCATTTCTGTTTCAGCATTCTGTTGGGCATGATTTACAGAAGTAGTCTAGAAATTCTAATGGGGACAGGCTTCTTTGTTTTTCTTTTCCTTTTGAATACCACAAACATCTCAGACTTTTAGGTCAATAGTTTCTTGGACCTGTGTTATTCTCAGACTTGCTACTTCTGCATTTGGAAATCCAAGCCCTTCAGAAAATGCTTGCTGCACATTTTCATACTTCTGCACACACACAAGAACTCCAGTTAATCTGGGATGCTGCAAGTGTTGTTCCCACTGGCAAATCAATCTCTCTACCCTGAAAATCCTGTCTTCAATCCTTTAAAAATGGAACACATTTAACTGTTTCACTGGTGACTGTGTGGTATTCCCTGGAAGGCACACGTTGTGGGAACTGACCTTGGGCAAACTTAGTTTGCTTTGTGCTCTAGCAACTATATCAATCCAGCTTTTCTGAATTTTTTCATGATTCTAAGAATCAGAAGGAAACTAAATAGCAAAAAAGGCCTATGCAAGTGCTCACCTCAAACCCACACGTGCTGCACAATGTTTGCCTTATAGCAGCGCTCTTGATGAGTAGGAGAGCTCTACAGCAAAGCTGCCTGCAGAATTGCTCTCATACTGGCCAACAGGTCCATCAGTGCTCTGCTTTGTGGCTCTCTTTTGAGCCCCTGTGACAGAGTGTGTACAGAGCAAAAAAATGCTGCTATCAACATTCATATGGATCTGCCTGCCCTGCAGTGTGTCTCCAATGTAAGAGAGATGCCACACTGAATCAGGCTGAGGATTTACTATTCTGATATTCTGACAATGACTGAAAACAGTTGCTCTGGAAGATACAGCTGTGCAATAAGTGAGAAGTGAGGTAGGCTGGGGAAGGCTTCTGTAAACCACATTCTAATTTTTCTTGCAAAATACCATCTACTTTTACAGGACGAAAACAGACTTTTCCTTCCCAACATCAGGTTGGTAAGCTTATCTTTGTCTAGAGTTCAAGGTGGATATTATTAATCTCTTTCCTGTCTGGATGACTCAGAGTTTTCCTCAGACATCACTACTAGGAAAAAAAAAATCAAGTATTGGAACTCTTGTCGTCTGCATCCAGAGCTGAAATGAATTTTTTTTTTTTGGTCACTATAACACAAGGTAATTGCATTGCATGCATTAGTGTTGTCTTAGCTGGAAAAGGTCAGTTAGAGTCTTGTGCATCTCATTCAGTTGTGTCTTGCCAAGATTGTGACAAACAGTTGTAGGGAGTCTCTCTTACAGTGCTTAGCTGTTGTTCCAAAGCAGAAAAAATACACCTAATGCACTGAGCCTTGTAGCCTGCAAGTTTCTATCACTCTGATAGCCTATGTCCTTAAATGTCACCTCTCTGCTCCCTGTGCTTCCTCAGCAGAACTTTAACACCTTTAAAATCTCATTAGCTGTGCAGAATTTGGCCAAGGCTCACAGAATCACAGAATAATCTCAGCTGGAAGAGACCCACAAGGATCATTGAATCCATCTCTTGAGTGAATGGCCCATACTGGGACCAAACCCACGACCTTGGCTTTGTTGGCTCCAACCAACCAAGCTTCATCTGCAAGGATCTTGGCCTTGCTCATTTAACTGCTTCAGCACAAAAACCTCAGGTTGTTTGATATATGATGACTGCTGACCCTGTCCCCTTTAGCAAGAAAGAGAAATGGTGACAGCAGAAGAAGAAACAGAAAGTCTGGTCTTCTAAAGGACATGTTTTGGTTTCAGGTAGCAGAATCACTGTGCAGGGTGTGTACAGCTTTTGTCACAGCTCAGCTGTTGGCCACAGATCTCCAAGAGCAGCCACACAGGGGTCATGGGGCTGTTCAGTCCAGAATATGCCAAATGAGCGGGTTAGAATGTGACTTTGAGGACACTGGATGGAAAGGGGAGCTCAGCTTCTGACAACATTTACATAAGGCTTCTGAGGGGAAGCCTTTGCCACAAGCCTCTGTAGTTTAGACTTTTTTTCCATGCCTACAAGCAAGCAGTGGGGCAGAGAGTTTGCCTAGAGAAGCTGTGCAGTCTCCATTGTAGGTGTTTGACATCCAGATGGGGCAATCCACAGCCAACACTGTAATTCTGAGCTGAGCTTTGTCTGGCTCTCTAAACAGAATAACCCTGGGGTGTGCAGCCCCCAGCAGAGCAGGGGACACTGCCTGGGGCTTGGTGGACACCTTTCTTCAGGAGGTGACAAAGGATTCATCTTCACTGGGGACATGTTCTCATGGGCCACTGACCCTGTCATCTCTGCTCTCACAGCTCAGGAGGAGTGGGCAGTGGCAGTGCCACACAGCTGGGGCAGTGTGTGGCTGCTTCCTACCAAAACATTACTCACTGTCTGCATGGCCCGTGTGGGATATAAGTAATTTATACTGTTTTCCATCAGTAGATGCATAAGAAAGGTCAGAAAAACACAGTTCTGTGAAGTTCTAATATTTAGTTTATTCCTTTTCCCATAAAAGATTGAATTTGGTATCTTTTTTTACCTAAATCAAAGAACAAAACCCAAGCAAAATTCAGCCCAGTATTTTTTTTTGGGTTAAATGTCAGATTCATCATTTTTGAGAAAAGCGGAAATATTTGTGAGGTTTTTTTTTTTTTCTTCACACTTTTTGGAATGAGAACTGGTTATATTAGGAGATCATGCAGAAACAACTAGCTGGCAGAGCTCACCTGCAGGGGTAAAGAATGCAGATTAAATTGCTCTGAAACTTCTTTTATAATGTCACCACTCTATGGGTAGGTAGAGCACGTACTCAAGGATATGTGTGCAAGTCTCCATAGGCACAGACAGGCACAAGGCAGAGAAGTTTGAAAGAGAGATAAAACATAAAACCCAATTTTTGAAATTTATCTGCTTAGAGCACAAGGTAATACATAAAAGAAAAATTCATTTTCTGTGTTTACAGTTTATGTTAAATGCCATTGTAGATAGAATCTCAGTTACAAAGGCAAGCAATTTGGTTCAGGATGATTTGATTACTAGATTTTTTAATGGAAATGTCACTATTTCAAAGCAGCAGTGCTGAGTATTAACTTCAGGCATGTCATGTGGCAACAAGTTGGACTAATCTCTTCTGTCACAACAGGTTGGGTTCCTCCTCTTTTTTTATTTACTTTTTTTTTTTCATTTTGGATTTAAATAAAACTAAAAAAAATCTCAGCAGTTGTGCACAAACAGCAGAAGATGGGGTAGGAAGCCTGTGCCTGCCCCAGCTCAGTGACAAACGAGGGATCACACAGGTGACAGAAATGCTTCAGTATGATTCCACAGATCATCCCCGCTGCTGCACCACAGGTTTTGCAAATCCCTGGTGGCAGGCTTAGGGCAGCCAACTCACAACCACCTGAGAAGCTGCTATACTTCAGTCCTTTGAAAGTCTAGAGGCAGGCACAAGAAAATAGGTGAACTGATGTCACTAGTGGCTACTTGGTTTGAGAAAATTTCTGTGATATATATTTTTGTCAGGGAAATGACTTTGCCAGCCTACATGCTTACATCCCATGTTTCAGCTCTGAACACTGATTTATAGGCAAAAAAAGCAAAATTGCAACAGAATTAAAAGACATAGTTTATGTAAATATTTGCTTTTCTGACAAAGCTGCTGGAAAAGGACCTTAAATGACCTTTTCCTTCTGTGTAATAAATAGTATCTACCATTCATAATGGTGTAGTTTATTTTCATTACATGACTGGAGGTTTTGAGTTTCCTTTAGGAGCACATCAAGTTAACTTGTGCACAAGGCTTTTGCAGGCTTGTCATTGCCCTGGCTCAGTCACAAGGTGAGGTGGTGAGAAGGAGCTTTGGGGGTCAGATGCTCCACCTGACCTTTGAGACCCTACTTTGCACAGATATTACACCCCAGGAACATTCTTTTGTCCCTTGCCAGGTAATCTCTGCTCAAATATTACCATACAGGGCCAGGCTTTTGCTGGTATAAACATGTTTTAAAAGCACTTTTGTACAGTTATTTTGTAACTCTTATCTCTAAACCTCTTCAATGAAATATCAGAGAGTTATTCAGCTGTGAAACTACGCAGAGGAGACATTTTCCTCATCCTGGGTCAGCATTTTCTGACTTTCTGTAAACACTCTCTCACATGATGCTTGTTAATAGGCTTCCTCATGCAGAAAATTCTTGGCAGCCACTGGAAAAGTTCTCCAGAAGACTGATTACTTTCCCTTAGCCTGAGGCCAGTTGCTGATCATGGCCCTTACGTAGCATGACAAACACAGTTAATATCAGAACATGCAGCCAGGACTCTGGAACACTCAGTCATGCACCAGTTAAATCCTGGCCTACCCCAGGAGGTGTTGGTATTAATATGCTGCAGCCTGTTGGTACCAGTTCCCAAGAGTTTAAAAGGGGGCTGGGGGAGATGAAGACAGCAAAGGATAAATGCAGCTGGAGCTCACCCAAGGGCACAGTGCCATGGCTTGAGGGCACTAATGTGATGGATTCTTCCTGCCAGTGCCTCCTGGGGGGTTTCCAACCCTGCTCATGGCCCAGGAGCACATTTCGGTTCAAGGAGCCCATCCAGCCCTCAGCCCTGCCCCAGGGAGGTGCCTGATTCCAGGCTGGGCTTTCCCATGGCCTCTCCCCAGATGCCCTGTCCCTGCCAAGGCTCTGGGATGGAGCACAGCTGGCAAAGCCCTGCCCTGCACCCTCTGGGGCCCTGCCACCACTGGAATGCAGGAAGCTCCTGGGATGACTTCCCAGACTCCCTCCCTTGTTCCCTGACCTAAGAACACAGTGCTTGTATCATCACAAATTGTGCCATCTTGTTTTCTGAAGATGGGCTCCAGACAAAATAAATACAGTTATTTCTGGGGGGAATCCAAATGTTGCTATTTATTAGTGGCAGTAATGATCCTGCATGTCTACTGTGCTGAGCAGATGGATCCCTAAGCAGTTTGCAAATGTTGCTGTTTGTGTTCACAAGAGAGAGTTCAGCAAAGCTGCAAGAAAAGATGAAATGCAGTAACTGTACCAGCGAGCAGTGCCACTACAATAACTCAAGACAAATGAAATGTTAAGTGACCCTGTGAAGTCTGTGGGGGATGGGACAGAGAGAAGAAGGTGTTTAGAAAGGCCCAGTGGAATTTGGCTAAAACAGCCATGCTGAGGAAAAGAAATTGTTCTGCAACTGTTGTTGTGTTGCAAAGTATTTCTCTTTGTCTGAGCTGTCACATTTAAACTCTATCACAAAGCTGGTGGAATTTTATAGTGGAAGTACTTTATCTGGAGCCAAAACACAGGGAAAATAAGTATAAAACAGTGGGAAATAAACCTCCAGCATACCCTTCTCAGGTATTTTGGGTGGAAAATCAAATATTTTTGAAAAAAACACCAAAAACCCAAAAACAATAGGTAAGTGGTAATATCCTTGCATGCAACACATAAAATTAGGACCAGAAACCAGATCATGCTTTCAAACAGAATTTGGATGATAGGTCTGTGTGATCCAAATTTCTTTGAGTTTATGCAAACTTATAAAATTGTATATGACATTGTCTGCTCACTGAAATATGACTAAACAAATTCAAGTTCCCTGTTCTGTGTATACCTTAGCAATCTTCTAGACTTTCTTTATTGCCGCTGAACAAAACCTCAATTTAGAATTGTGTAATAAACACTTCCTCTAATCTCAATAAAAGACACTATCAAGTTTTACAAGGAAAGAAATGAAATGGGCTAGGTATGTCCTGAGGAAACTTTGCTATAAGCCTTTAATTTTTTTTTTCCTTCTTTTTGATTTCCAGACCTTAGACAAGACTTCCACATGCACATACAGATGCTGAATTTCACCTTCTTTATAAAACAACATAAAGTTACAACTTAGATTCCCCAAAACAGATGCATTAATAATTACTGACAGACAGAAAGTCCTTTCAGCTTCAATTCCTGTATTTCCCTATTATTTTTTTTCTGGGATTCCGTGTCTCATCTTTCCTCACGCTGATATTTCAATAAGACACCTCAATTTGGAGATGTCCTGCTGAATGGAGGATGGAAGACACCAACTTCTGTGTGCAGGCTGTGGTGCATTGTGTTCCTGGCAGCTATTGAAACATTGCTAAGAATGGAACACGCTGAAAAGACAGCTCAGAATGAAAATGTGGCTTTGCACAGCCAGGATAGATGGTGAAATTAAATGCGTGTCACAGTAAAGTGATGCATTTAGGAAAGCCATCACCCAAATTTCATTTGTAAAATGAGGGGTTCTGACCTAGCCTTTGCCAGTTTTGAAAGAGACTTTGGGGAAACTATTGATAATTCCATGAAAATGACAGCCTAGTGCTCAGCACTGAACAATAACAACAACATCAAAACTGCAAATGTTAGGAACTATTGGTAAAGCAATAGAGAACAAAACAGAGTTCATTATGCCTTTATATAAATGCATGGCATGTCTGTGTCTTTATACTGTTCTGGTCTTTTCATCTCAGAAAGAATATAGGTAGAACTGGAAAAAGGTTCAATTGTCCTTGATTGTCAAGGGCTATCAATATATGGGATGTGTGCTGTGCAAGGAATAGCTAAGTGGGCTAGAATTCTTTTTTTCCGAAAAAGAGACAAATTACAGGGGACATACTAGAAGGCTATAAAATCAGGAGTGAGGTGGAGAGGATGGATGGGAGTTGATGGTTCACTGTCTCTTCCACTACAAGTGCTAGGGATTATCAAAGTCAGATAGTAAGAACAAGCTTCAAAACAAGCAGAAGAAGTTTATTCTTCATGCAGCAGGTGATATGTCAGTGACACTGCCTGCCAAAGGATGCACTGAATACTAAAGGTTTAGCGGGGAACTAGGAGATACTGGACAGGTTAATGGAAGGAAAATACATTGGGGAATATACAATACACAGTAGCCAGACTTAGCCCAGGGCTGAAAATAGGTGGTGACTGGGGAAGTGTAATGAAGGGCTGTAGTCTAGAATTGCCATTTGCTTAATTCTTCCTGGTCAAAGAAGGGCAGCTGTAACCTCAAACCTTGTCTTCTGTCAGCCTTGGCTCTCATGAGTTTGACTATCCATATGTTCACTGAGAAGCAATAACCTGGCAGAGGGAGGATTCTCCAGGTCTGATGGGTCTAGCACTTGAAGTGCTAGGCCAATGGCTGGATTTGATGACATTAAAGGTCTTTTTTCTACCCTAAATGATTCCATGATTCTGTATCTCTTTTTTTCTTTTTTTACAATAATGCAGTTGCTAGACTGCATTTAATTCCTGTTGACCTGTGTATTAATGTGCCTTTATGTATCAGACCAATACAGTTCTTATTCCAGAGGTGTTCTTGTGTCCATAAGTATAAATATGTCCTTTATATTCACAGTCCTATTCCTCCCTTTTGTCTTTTTCCTATCTGTGCTTTTCATGCCTGTGCTATGTCATTTCTATTGCAAAACAAAGGAAAGGCCTTTGTATTATACAAGGAAATCTAATTTGCTTTTCACAATGGACCTAAAACTGGTGATTGATGTGTTTCAGTAATTAAATTCTGCTACCTGCAAGTTGCTGAATGTAAGATTTAGGAAGACAGGGAGAATGGGTGAAAATGGAAAATATATTCGCAACTTTTGTGCCTTTTGCTACTGTGTTCAATATGCCACCCATTTATGTTTGAACAGGAGAACAACTTTCTAATACAGGAAGATGACCCTATATGTTGGAGAGGAAAAGTCTGATAATTATACTGCCTATTGAGAGAGGAATGATTGAGCACTGGGTGCCAGCACACATTGTCTCAGGAGAAGAAAGAAGCAAAAATTGTGAGTACTGGACAAGTGAAAAGTTATAAAGAAGCTAGAATCCTTTGACAGTAGTAGTGGTATATTTTAACTCCACACTGTTTTTAGATCTCATACCATTCTCAGACTGCCTCTACACATCACAGGGCCCCACTGTTCACAGGTACCCAATGAAAATCTGGCAGAGGCACACACAGTGGAAAACCTAACCCCAAGATTCTGCTGCTATGTGAGCACTACTGTATTTTACTTGGTTTTTCTACTGAAGCTTTCAGTGTTCAGAGGATGCTCAGTGCCCAGCAGACTTGCCTTCATATTAAGCAATGTGAATGATATATATTACCCATGCTTCTTTTTTTATGTGGTTTTTTTTAAGAAATAGTGTGTGCGGAGTGGTATT
This sequence comes from Cisticola juncidis, assembly GCA_013400215.1. Classification (NCBI taxonomy): domain Eukaryota; kingdom Metazoa; phylum Chordata; class Aves; order Passeriformes; family Cisticolidae; genus Cisticola; species Cisticola juncidis. The sequence goes on from VXBR01002740.1 coordinate 1,912,776, forward strand.
TTGTTTGTGTATTGGAACCTTAGACTAGTCTTTCAAAAGACTAGATGTCCTGAACCACGTGTCACAGCTAGAAGTCACCTGAAAGGTACAGCCTTTGTGCTATACCCTCATACCTCACCAATAGTGTAGCTGTCAGATAAATAAACAGGGAAATACCTTCTGGCCTTCAAATCTGTGAATAGCTGCATCATTTACCTCAATAAAAAAGTCTCAATATCAGTATGTAGGGCAAATTTGCAAGCACTCTGCTACTGAGCTGCAGTGTATCTTGGTAGGCTTTCCAGTCCTTTTTGTGTTCTCCTGACAGAACACCATCTATAGAGCCCAGAGATCTTTGGTGTCTGGGACAGATAGTGAATATTCAACTTGCTTTTGTGGGGCTCCACAGCCTTTTCAACTGGAAACAACTGTGAAGCCAGATTGGAGACTGAATCCAAGAACCAAGCAGTGCTGGATGCACTCTGCAAGCAGGGCTCTTCCCATGTGGATTTTGTGGTTGCCTTATTTTCTAGCTGATGTTCTGACCTAATTAAGGCCATTGTCACTAAATTAAAAGTCATGATAATGTGGTTGCCTTTGGGAGTCATAACAACTAAAATGTTTGACGTGTCAGGATATTCGCATCTTGCAAATATGGTATTTTATGAAAAGTAGAAATAATTGTCATTTTTCTGAGTAGTCACAGTGTTAAGGGCTCTGCTCCTCTTATTCACAACATGGCATTTGTTTCCCATGAAGACCTCAGATCTCTAATACTTGCAGTTAACTGCTTCTAGGTGAGGTATAGGCCAAAAGATACAGTGGAAAACTAGCCAATGAATGATTAAGAATGTCATATATATTACAAAAAGTTAAAATCTGCTTGCAGAGATTTCTCAAAGTTTCTTCTTTACTTTCCCTATTGGTGCTAAACAGCTTTTGAAAATCTAGTTTTGTTTTATAGCTGGCAGAGAGCAGTTACACATTCTCTTCGTTTTGATATGTAGAATTTTTAACCCTGCTTTAGCAGAAGTTTAGCTAGAAGTTTAGAAGGGAGGACTCAAACCTGCTTGCTTTCTCCTGCTGGCTTTTAAGATAGTTCAATTTTTTTTGCTACTCTTTTTTGATATTGCCTTCTGGGACAACAAGAGCAGAGGTACAATTTTGGAAGAAGAAAGGTCACTTCTAAAATACATATTGAAGCAAGAAATACTTGTTTGTTCATACTCATCTCATGTCAAAGAACTCTCTTTTCTCTTTATACTTAAAGCAGCTGTTTGACATTGTTATTACCTTCTCTTTATTTTGTTATTAAGTAGTGGGACAGCTGTCACAAGTGGTACTGCAGTAATCACAATTACTCAAATGAGAGGAAAAATATTTTTAGTTTCAGAAAAAGACATAAACAAAAGGAAATAATATAAAAAGCAATCCTTATTCTATCTTCTATGACATTTTTATTTGCATAGCATAAATTCTCAGAGAAGTTACTACATGCTCTTGATATTTTTGCTCTGAAATTATCTTCTGCCCAAATGCATTTTATATCATTTGATAAGCAGAGTGACAAAAATGATCCTTGCTTTGCAACTGGGGCTATTTCTTCAAGGACAGCAGAGATTGTGTAGACTGTCATAACTCTCAAAAAGTGTGGGTTTTAGGCAGAGCCAGGAAAACATGGGACACAGCAGTGAAAGGAACTGCTGAGGATGAGGCCTGGGGCCAGGATACTGCTGTGTGCCACATCAGGGACTTGAGCCTGCATCCATTTCTAGCTAATATAGATACATTTATTCTGGTGTCAACATTGCCACTTTAACCAGCTTTTCTCCTTCAGACATACTGGCCTGTGTCCCATGATATATTTATTAAACACCACATTATTAAATTTAATTTCAGACTCTCTTTTGCCAAGGCAAATCAAGCCAAAATTCCATGTCTCTTTCTGTATGGCTTAGCTCTCTGTCTAACAGAATTCTAGATGGTTCCACCTGTAGGACATCTGGCCAAGCTATACCTGCAGTGCACAGACTTGTGGATACCCTCCCAATAACTCTGACCCCTTGGGTGAGTCCAAGAACAGCTGACTGAGAGACAGAATACTCAGGGGATGTGGGAAATAGAAATCTGAGTTTATACTTCTGGTCACAGGGTGTGTGAGTTTTCTTTTCCAAATCAAGAAAGTCAATCTTTGATTAAAAACGTTTTTTGTTAATAGACTTATTCAGTAAACATAAGACTCTTGCATTCTGTACTGGCAGCAGGCTGAATTTATGTGTATTTATCCAATAAGTTCAGCAACAAAAAGAACCATGGGAAGAATATTTTGACAAAATGGGCAGGTGGTCTATAAAGTATCTGACACTTCTCCTGAGTAATGAAGGTGAAAAGGCTCCAGAGAATTTGGAAAGAAGGAGCAAGAGGTACTTCATTGCAGTAATGCTGGCAATAAGTGCCCAGTCCATTTGTGGCTAAGGAAAATGGTAGTATGTATTAAAGATATTTCTAATAAAAATAAGAGAATTTTTCAAAGTTCACCAAAACAGCTGACTAGAAATATATCACAGAAACCTACACAAAAGATGGAATTTATTAAATTTATGATAATATTAAAAATCCCACAAGCTAGAGATAACAGAATACATAGAGACTGGCTAACCTGCCATCCTGCCATCAGAACAAGGTAGAGAGGCAGAAAATATGAAACTTTAAATCTGAAAAGAAATAAAAAATATGTAAATATGAAAAAATATGATTTTATGGTAAAGTGGTCATGTGAATCAAACCCAGTGTATTCTTTTATTTTAATTAACACTTGGTTTATCAAGACAGATGGATAGACTATGACAGCACTGCATTTGACCATTATTAAAACACCTTGCTCTTTTTAATATCAGCATTGAATACATGAAATAGAATTAAACACTAGCTAAATAATAGACCTCGAGAAATTAATTCACAGAGGGAAATGCCACTGACTTGGATTCTTCAATGGGTTTAAGGGATAAAAGTTCTAATTCCAAAAATATTTTCAAAATATGACAAGATTCGCCACCTGGGGATGTATACAGTAGAGATCAGGAAATTATTTTAACTTTCATGAGCTAGAATAGGATTAATGCTAGAATAGCACCTTTTCTTGTGGCACCTTCCTTTAATTTTTATATATATATTTTTTTTTTT
>VXBR01002740.1:1915965-2089357 GCA_013400215.1 Cisticola juncidis
TTGAGAAATTGGAGACTGGTAGAAAGACATGAGACAAGCAGAGGAAATTCTTCACAATAAAAACCCCAGCAAATTCAGCTGGTCTCTCAGACACAAGGCTTGGTGGCAGTGTTTAAATAAGTTAATGAAAAAAGAAAAGATTTTCTAAAGGGCTTCTCTGGAATCAATGCCTGGAAGCAGAACTCAGGCAAATTAATCTGAAAAACACAGTGCAGTATTTTAGCAGTGATTTCCATTACAGCAGAAAATTCTCAGGAGAGGTGGATTATTTTCCTGTGCTTAATATGCTCATCAAGATTTGATACCTCTGTAGAAGTTATGCTTTTGTCAGAAATCAGTCTTTAGGCTCCATGTGAAAATGATGTACAATTGACTCGTGATATAAAGACTAGAAAATCTAATGGTCCTTTCTAGGTTTTAATGTAATAAAACTCTAGATGGTTTTCAGAGAATTCTTGTGCATTTCTTACTGAAATACATGTAAGTTAGTTGGCTGCAAAAAAAGTATAAAAGGGATGTACACAATTCAACCAAGAAATAAAGTGCCCTGAACTCTCAAGAGGACTCTTTTGTAGAAACAGCAAGAAGCACCAGCCTCTCTTCCAGCAGTTGAATAAAGACCAGCTATTCAAAAAGATGAAAAATTAGCACTGTCTGTTGCTGTCAGTAGGTCAGTGTAACACTTGTGGCCTACTGAGTGCTCACCTGTGAGTCAGTTTAAAAGATTTCTGGGCAAACAAAGGCTGTGCCTCAGAAAAACATGAAGCATTTCTGAGACAGACAACCCAAATGTACATGGAGATTTAGTAGGAAAAAGGTGGAGAGAAGGACGGTCAGGTGAAAAGGGGAATGTCTCTGGAGCTATGAAATGACTGGTTAACACAAAAACCTTGTGTTCAGCTTGCAAAGACATTATATTTAGGGTGAGAATTAGTGAGAGTTAAAAAAACTTGTATTTATATAAAGACACACATCACAGTGAGTGAACGAACATTTTTTAAAATGATTGATTTATTTTCCATCTTTCGCCAGGAGACTTGTCCTTATTAAAAGAGAAAAATGTGAGTGTTTTGCAAAATCTGAGTTCTATTCAATATCCACTCCCTCCTTGAATGTCTTGTCACACTTTTTTTTTTCCTATAAATCAATGATCTGTAAGAAGTCCAAGCTTTAATCAAAGGAGAAGTTGTTATTCTGCAGGTAAATTGCTTGCAACATGCCAAAGGGTGTTTGGTTAAATTTTAATGGATGAAGCGCAGAGAGCAAGTTTCATAAGTCAGTGGACAAAATGCATTTATTTATCATTAGATGTGAAGTCAAGGGTTCTGTAAGTTTGCTAACAATTTTGATAAATTCTGGATAAAGTTATAGGAATGATCATAAATACCCAAAACTTTAGAATATCACTGGAAAGGAAGGGAGATTCTGGTTTTGTCCTTTAAAAATCCCCCAAAACAAAAAAAGGGAATGAAGTCTAGAATTGCAATTCAAGTTAAATAAAAATTTTAAGCAGTATAGACTTTTCTGTGGGCAGAAGAAACTTGGTGAATTCAGTTGGAGACTTCACACTTTGAGGTCAAGGATTGAGGGAGAGGGGGAACAGAAGAGTTATTCCCAAGGTGTTTCCTCCAGTACTGACTGAATCATCTGAGGCTTCCAGTTCTAGCAAGGCAGGTTGGAAATTCTGAATGAAAGGTCTTTCTCCCCATATTTCAGGTACTTTCACTGTGGATTGCAGCTTTATCACTGAAAATTCTACTTTCACAAATCTTTTCTTGGTCCCAATTGGTAAGCGGAAGAAAGTCAAAACCTTTTACTTCTCACTTTATGAATTTTATAAAAAGTGTTATTATATTCCACCAGCAGATGAAGGTATACAGAGATTGAGAAAGAATGAGATATGAGAAGAAGGAGGCATATATCACACTGGAATGTTAGTATATGATATGATGAATATGTGGTATGATAATTCCAAGGAACATCTGTATCCGCTGAAAATTCACAGGTCTGTGGGGCCTGATGGGATTCATCCCAGAGTACTGAAGGAGTGAGGGCATGTGATGGCAGGATGCCTCTCAATCTTCCATCAAAGATTTTGGGAGTTTGGGGACATCCCCACTGATTGGAAGCTAGCCACTAGTATTCCAGTTTACAGATAGGGCATGAGGAAAGACCCAGGAAACTACTGAATTATTACTTTATCCTCAATTCCTGAGGATAATAAATTATGTAGAAGTTTATACTGGGAATTTTCAAAAGACATTTAAAAAACAATGCAGTCCTGAGGCATAGCTAGCATGGGTTTACAAAGGGAAAGTCCTGTTTAACCAATCTGATGACTCTGGGATGAGCAGGTTCATGTTGTGCTGAGTGAAGAACTGGCTGAAGGGCAGAATTCCCTTCCCTTCCCTTCCCTTCCCTTCCCTTCCCGCACCTTCCCTTCCCGCACCTTCCCGCACCTTCCCTTCCCGCACCTTCCCGCACCTTCCCGCACCTTCCCTTCCCCTCCCCTTTTCTTTCTCCCAGCTAAAATCAGGATTTCTGGGCTATTTGTGTTCATACAACTAGAAAAGACACTCTGTACTAAGTATTCACATCGACAAAGCAGAAGACATTCTTATTATTCAAAGCGGTCTTATTTTGCAAATGAAGACCTGAAGTATGTAGGAAGAAGTAGGGCTTGTTTTTAATATCACTGTTAATGATTTTCTTTTATGCAGGTTCATCTGGGGCCAGGCCTGGTTTTGCATATACTGAATAACTATTTCAGCATCTCATTAACACACAATCAGCCCTGCTTACACTGAGTTGCTATTCAGAACCTGTTTATTTCCTGTTTCTCTCAGAAAAATCACCTGCCCTACTGAGCCAGGATATTACCATCTATTCTTGCCACATGCAGCTCCTGTGGCAGAACAGGGAACTGAGCCCAGACTCAGTCCCTGACTACTTCACTTACAGTTCATTTTTCCCTATGGCTGGTAATGGTGACTAAAACCTCATGGTAATAGTGACTAACTTTGTTTTTCACTAAGTCATGGCTCAATCCAGCTCCTGTGCTCAGTTCATCTGCAATTAGTCAGCTTCACACAAATATTTACATGATGTATTCTGACACGTCCTTTTACTTCCCCGACACAACAAAGGCCGAAATAACAAACTTTCACTTGCTTTAGCCTGAATCCAGTTTGACACTTCTGGCTGAGAGAGCTCCTTGGCACATTTCTGCTGAAATCCCACATGCACCTGTGCTCCATTGCAGGTGCTGAGTAAGCAACCATGATTTGGATGAGATACTGGGTCTGGGGCGACAGAGAACTGTATGGATTATCTAGACCAGCTGCAAATTCACCTTCAAAGGTACATCCATAGCTGCCAGCCATACAGCAGCTTCTGTTCTCTCAACTACATTTCCTGTAGTTCATGTATTAACAGTTGGTTCCTTACCAAGTTGTGCTCTTCAAGGAAAAATATCTGTTAATGTCTCAGTGGAGTCGTGACCACGGTAATGAAAATCGTTACTCATGAATACATTATGCAACAACTAAAAATAATAATCTATCAAATCGATACAATTGCCAAAGAACATTTGTTCCTTAATAAAAACAGCAATAAGCAAAAGTACTGCACTTCAGCCTAGAAAGGTGGCTGAAAGTTTATCAGATTTAAGGTTTTGCCTCAATGTTTGTTATGACATTCACTACAGTTTGCTCAGTTTTGGATTCTGAGGATGAACAAATTTGCCTCTGAATTAATCTGGTGTCAAAGGGTATTTAAGAGGCTGGCAACAAGGAGCTGAATCATCATCACAGGCAGCTTCTAATGCTAACATCATTGAGAAAGTGTTCCTTTCAGAATCATACTCACCATCACACAGGAACAGTGTGTCCAGCAGGAAGGGATTGCTCCCCAGTCCTCAGCACTGGTGTGGCCACACCTCGAATTCTGGGCCACTCAGTTCAGGAAGGACATTGAGGTGCTGGAGTAAATACAGAGAAGAATCCAACAAGACTGGGGAAGGGTCTGGAGAACAAGTCTTATGAGGAGCAGCTGAGGGAGCTGGGGCTGTTTATCCTGGAGAAACAAAGGGTCAGGGGGGTTCTTATCACTCTCTTCAACAACACTAGAGTGGTTGGTAGCCAGGTTAGGGGTTGGTCTCTTCTCCCAGGCAGCCAGCGATAGGACAAAGGGAAATGTCCTCAAATTGCTCTAGGGCAGGTTTAGACTGGATAGATTTATATTAATTTTTTTTTTCTTTCATAGGATGATTGTCCAACATTAGAGCAGGCTTTCCAGGTAAGTAGTGGAATCCCTGGAGGTATTTAAAAGACATATAGACATAGCTCTAAGGAAGATGGTTTAATGGAGGGCTTGGCAGTGCTGAGTTAGTGGTTGGACTCAATGATCTTAAAGGCCCTTTCCAACCTAAATGATTTGATGATTCTTCAAGAATATGATTTAAATTGCAAGACATAACTCACTAGGTCAGTAACCTGATGTGTTAGGTGCTACGCAGGATAAATACAGCACCTGAACCCAAAGGCATAGACAAAAAAAATAAAAGATAAGAATAAATAAATGTGGAGAGAATCTGAGTAGGTTAGTTGGAAAAAGAAAAAGAAATGGAAAAACAAAATAAAATCAACCATGAAATTTACTGTTCCTTTATTTGGACTATTTCAATTATACAAATAAAAAACCTCTTAGAAATAAGCTGAGAGGGAAAGCTGTTAAATAAAATAAAACCTATTCCTCATATGAATAATTAAACATATTTGTTTCATTCTTTTAGGTTTTCAGGCCATCAAATTTATCAGCCCTGTTGGTAAAGAAAGAACTTTAATGTAGGAGCAAGGAACCAAGTGAGTCATATATAAATAAGAAAAAACCCAAAATTGTGGTAAATTTCCTTCAGTCTTTTGTTGCCTACCATCAGCTTTATGGCCCTGACAACATTAACAGCAAAAGCCAGCACTCTGTATCCTGAGATGTAATTAAAATACACACAAAGCTCTGGACCTATATACAAAATACACTGAGAAATTCATGCAAATTGGGAAAAAATCAGTACTGCATTCTGAAAAAGCTTATTCATACCAGTAGTCCTCCTACACAGGAGCTTTATTCTTAATTTTCTCTCACCAAATTACTAGAGAAAGGGGTTTTGTGAAAAAAAGTTGAAGGTCACTCTACCAAGGCAATATTAAACTAAGGGGAAAATGTGTTGCAGAACTGAAGGCATTAGCATTTAAACCAACCTGATTTAGATTATACAGATGTAAAACTTGATCTTTTCATACAGTAAAGCTTCTTTTATTGTTACCAGCTGTAGCACTGCATCTTCCTGTTATAAATGCTGTGTTTACTGCATTTCTCTGTGAGTAAGTTCCTGCTTGGCACAGAGCTGGAATTAGTGTCCTTATGTCCCTTTTCCCACCATTTGCCTACATTCAGAGCATGCTGAGACAGGCAAATGAAGTGTCTAAGCTGGAGTGGATTCTGGCTCCTCCTGGACAGGGAAGGGCTCCTTTGCTGGTGTAACCTAAGTGTAGATCCAGGGTAAAGAAGAGTCAGGTATCTGTGCTCAGAGCTGGGATGGGACAATGCAAAAATTATTTAAATGAGAAGTGTAAAAACAGCTCCTAGTGCACGTTTTCCTATTCAGTGTCAGGAGGGGAGAGCTGTGTGCAGGAGAAAGAAGGGGTTGTGCTTTGCCTGCTGGCACTGGTCATCCCTTCAGTCTGCCCAGACCATAAAACCTCAGCCTGGCACACTGAGGCTGCCAGCTCTTAGCTTTCCTCCTCACTAATATTTCAGTGTTACCTCACTGTATTTTTGTCTCTGGCCAGATACATTAAAGCCTTGTGCTAAACTTTGTCCAAAAGAATCTGCTTTACTGTGTGAAAACACTCTGCCAGGAAAAAGTACCAATGCCAGCTCAATACAAAAATACCTCTTGTAACTCAGAGATGTGTCTCCTAATGATTTAAGCTCAAGAATTCAAAGTCATTCTTTGTTTCTCTAAAACAACCAAAAAAATCTCAATCATGGTTTAAACAACCCATTATTAAAATAGCTGAGAAACTGGCAAAATGCCAGATTTTATTATAGCTCCTAAATGACTGTGTTAATTTGTGAGGAGATAGGCTTTCTATCATCTCCCCTGAGCATTATCTGAGTTCACTGCCTTATTTGGTTGTAGTTTGCAAGCTTTAATGTTGTTTTAGCTTGAAAATAGAGAGAAGAAAACTTACTGTAACAATCTTGGTATGCATTTACCAGCTGCCCTGCAGATAAGATAGGTAATACTGGCAACCTTTGGCTTCTTGTGATCAAAAGATATCTACTGTAAAACTCACATATCTCTGATGAAGTGTGGTTTTGAAGGAACAGAGAAGGTCAGATGTAATTTGATGTCATATCATGCCATGTGTTGACTTAAGAAATCAGAATTGCAAATCACCTAATAAGATTACTGTAAGATGTACAAGAGCAGGATATTTCACCATGAAAAGTCTGCAGGAAGCTTCAAAATACTTTACCAAAGTAAACACTGTGCATGTGTAAAATGCTTTTTGAAGAAATTTTGTAGTGCAAAGAAGCAATCATTTGAACAGGAAAGTACAATTGTAAATGTTTGAGGTAACAAAAAGATCTAATTAGGATAAACTTTAATTTCCTTTTCTTTTTTTTCTTTTCCAGTTAAATTGGAAGAAATAACTCCTAAACTCCAAAGCAAGTGCCTACAAGACATCTAAATCCCAGTAAGTCCTGTAGACAGCTGGAACAGTAACTGCTTATTCAACATCACCAAAAGCTTGATGCTGAACTGGGTGCCATGTGCTCAGCTGCCAATGAAACTTGAGGGATTTTGAAGCTGCTCTTCAAAACACATTTATTAAAAGTATTTTTGGAAGGGTTGGTGATGTATGAGGGAAGTTTTACTTCTTATCCTTGTGGCAATGTGCAAGAAGATGCGAGCAGTGGAGGAGAAGTGGAGGAGCAGAGTGCTTGTGGGCTGTGAGCTGCTTCCACCACTACCTTTGAACAGAAGGACTAATTGCAGCACTTCATGTCTCTTGCAATGAGTAAAACCTGAATAATTCCCACTCAGGATCCCTGAGCCACTGCAGATGAGCAGAGGTGTCCCCAGCCCAATTTTTCTGTGCCTTTGAGTTAAGGCTACAGAAGCAGCTGAAACTCTGCTGTAGTGCCTGGCAATCCTAGGATTCACCTTCTAGCCACAGAAATCTTACCTCACAGGTGCATATTTTTTAAAAAACAGTTATTTCAAGGAGTCTCTTTAATACCCTGGAGTTTAGTTTCTAGTTCTGAGCTTTGCCTGTATATCATGATATCAGCATAAGCTTAGCTATAGCAGTCACAATACTGGAAAGGGAGGAGGTTTGTGAGTGGCCTGAAGTTTCTTCAATCTGTACAGCACCAACACATTTTAATGCATGGTAACACTTTCGTATTTAGATTTTATATGTGCATACCTATGTATACATGTGTAACTTTGAAGGTCCAGTGTTAAATTCTTAGACTACTTTGAAATGTATTTGTTGCGATGGCAGAATAAATTGGGAAAAGTATTTTTCACACTTTCAGTTGCTGGCTGTTTGCAGTGCTTAGTGGCCAGTCCTCAGAGAAGAGATCCTGTCTGACACAGCTGCCCTGTGTGCACTCAGCTCATTTGCTACAGCACTCACATCTTCAGAAGCCAGCCTGATTCCAAACCTATTGCTAAGTTGCAAGGGAAGATTTCAGCCTGTAGACTTTGATCTATACCTATGCAGAGATATATCAGAGTGTAAAAAAATTCCTGTTCTTAATATAAGGGTCCCACATTTCCCCCCATTCTTTTCCTGAAAGGTTCACTGAGGAGCTGGGAAATTATTTGACTAGTGATATATTTGCTGTGAAGTTGACTTGCACCTGAACATGTGTCTGGGACATCCTAGACACTGATTATTCTGCTATAAAGCATGTCCATATGCAGGCCAAGGTTTTTCAGATACACTGAATTTGCCCCGATGTGGCTCTAGACTTCTGGAAATCCTGGAGACCTGACTAGACTTCAGATTCAACCTGGCTAAGATAGCCAGGGAAAAAAATGAATGTTTTTCTGAGAAACCTGGCTCTACAACTTCTGCCTTGATACAGCTTTACCATAAGAAATCAAAGAGTAAAACAGAACTATGTAAACAGGAGTACAAAACCCCACCTTTTTTCAATGTGTGAAAATTATTCTTCCCTCGAGAAGGCTTATCTTCCTCAAGAATCTGGCATAAACTCTACTGTGACTCCCCAAGGGATCTACTGATACCAGCAAATCCACCCAAAAGCAGTCACTTAAGGAGTTCCTCGACATTTTCCAGAGTCATCTGAACTTCTGGGATTTTCAGTCTGAAATCCTGTTTCCAGACATCTGACCCCTGGTTACTGTACAACCGTTGGAAATGTTTATTTTGAACCCTGAGACCCTCTTTAGCAAGGCTACTAAGGACTCTTGTACAACAACAGTAATCACCATTTCTCTCAGAGTGGAATCTGCCCAATTAGTCTGGTGCAAGGCAGTGTTTGTGTGTGAGTTATAACTAATGAGGAATTGAAAGAGAATTGTTCCATTCCCAGGTTAAGCACTGCTGGCAAAATTAGCAAATGTGATTCCTTTTTTCCCTCAAGGCATGAAGCTGGAGAAAAAAGCAAGATGAGAAGGAAGCAGCTTCTGCATTTGTGTTCCAATCAGCCATGCGTATTAGCGTATAAGGCAAGACAGGAAGGTAATATGAGAATCAGGCAAGCAGCCAGATGACATTGTGTAAAGCATCTTTGTATAACTGCCAGCTAGTGTCTTATAATATTGAACACTGAAGTTTCTATTTAGCAGTGTTGATTGAATGGTGGGAAAAAAAAGTCCAGGCAAGGATAATGTCTGTAATCAGCACTGCACGATTGCTATTGTCTATGCTTGGTATACTTAATGGAGAAGCTAATTACCATGTGTTCATTTTTTATTACGTTTACTATATTGCACAGAGAAGTAATATGATTTTTTTCCCTCCATGGATTTACAGAAAACAAACAACACAAACAAAACCATGATGGATCCCCCTCTCCACCCCCACCCCTAATTAATTCTCATTAGGGCCACCGTTTTTATTTCCAAGAGGAAGTCAGAAGGCGAGGATAGCATTCCTGATGAGCTCCCTAACCTAGCCCTGTGTGTGCTTGGACTGGGCTGCTGATGGGTTTGAATGTGACAGGAAGGAAACTGCACAAGCCCAGTGCACAGTCGTTTCATTTAACTCCTCTGAGACACATTCATATACCTACCATTTCCCATGCAGCTTTACAAAAATAAAAGGGCAAAGTACTCCTGAAAAGTAGTGGACTGACAACGTCTTTCTGCATGGTTGGAAAAGAGCAGTGCTGTGGAGGCACACCCCAGGAACAACATGACAGTGCCCTAAAAATTCTTAACCCAGACTTAGAGTAGCTAGGTGGTAGAATGTTGATCCCTCTCTGGTGCTCAGACCATCCTCTGTGCCTGTCTGGTGCAAACCACCTGGGACTGCTGTTGTGGGCAGCACAGGCAGAGGCCCCTGCAGGGCACCACCTGCAGCAGTGCCTTCTTTTAACCCATGGGCTGAGCCACCCTTGGGTCCAAGCCTTCTGCTCCTGGGGGAAAGGGGACACCCACATCTTCAGCAGGTGTCTTGGACACCAACCAAGGGACTCTCAGTTCTTGGTAGGGCTTTTCTTTGAGTAAAGTACTTGAACGGCTACCATGAGAGGGGCTGGAACTTTGCCCTAAAGGTATGTTGGGAGCTTGTCTATTGACTCCTCCTTCCTCACTCACCTTTCTAGTGAATAATTATTCCATGAAACGTGAGCATAGAGGGCCTTCTTTGAATTGTGTCCATGTGAATTCATACCTCACCTAAAATCAGTGAGAACTGTGCCCATAGGGGTCGATTTTTAAGTGTGTTTGGGAACCACAAGATGGTGGTGGTGACACCAAGTAGTAGCAGTGATGACACCACTTTCTGAAGTGTCTTTTTCTCCCTAACTTGCATTGGAAAGCAGCTCCGTACAACTCTGAGAAATGTCTGTTTTGCACTGACTGTGCTTGGAGGGTTAATAGAGGTGTTAGCACAACCTCTGCCAAACTAGTGTGACACTCCTGAGTCCCATGAATTGCTGCACAGCGCCTGGGAGAGGTCAGGATCCTGCTCAGGTCCTGTTACTCTTCCTGGAGGGATCAAGTTGCACATTCATGCTGCGTTTTTAGAATGCACAAGGTACAGTGTCCCAGGGACCTGAGCAGCAATTGTCAGGTACTGATTAGACCAATATGGACACCAAAGCACATCTGAAAAAATATCACTCAAACTGAACTGAGTGCTGATTTTAACAAGCAGGTTCACAAAGTCTGGTCCTCCCACACTGAAGTAAATAGGAAGATGTTACAGTATTTATAGACTGGATTTCAAAAAGCAGAAACAGCTAATGCACTCTCTTTATTAGGCATATTTGCACTCCCTAGCACTTCTAAATTGCTATATATTTCAAGCCTTATTTAATTTTTAATACAGCAACCTGTATATTTTGAGGGAAACTTATTATTGCCTCTTACAGTCTGACTGGTTTCCCTGTAAGAGTTCAGCAAGCTATTGTGTGTGGCTTTTATGGACAGGATCTCCTCTCCTTTTCTCCTGCCAAAGCTGAAATTAGAATATCCTACTCAAAGTATATTAAACAGAAAGAAACAGTGTCTGACAGAATGGTGGGTAAGAAGACAGATTACTTGTCTACTACACAGACAGGGAGTGAAGACTTTCCTCATCTACTAATGAAGATTTTGAGTATAAAATTGGCTGTTCCCTCATATGGTCCTCTAGTGCTGCCACAGAGTTAGGCAAAGTAAGGAGGAAAGACCAAATGAAGTCAAAACATTTGATAAAGCATTTCAGTGCCTGTGAGACTTGATTAGAAGGTCTCTAAAAAGTATGGTATCTTCTAGGATCATAAATCTTAAAACCATGAAATTGAGATGTGTAAAGCAGACCTGGCCTGGGATCCTACATGTCTCTTTTTGCCCTCTTACACTGTGGGAGATGGGATTTTGGAGGGATAGCTTTAAAGATAATCTACATTGCAGGTGCAGTTGCATTTACATTCATTATAAGTAAGCTTTCTCATAAAAGTGAAATTTAAATATTTGAGAGAAACCTACAGCAGGCTTCTGTCTCTGAATCAGTGTGTGGTGCTGAACAGAGGGTAAACCTTAGTGGAGGTCAACTTCACCCATCCAGAGAGGGGAGGAGCAGGAATCACAAGCTTCAAAGGAGGGAGACAAATCCTTATGATTGCAGGGCATCTTCCCTGGGGTGGTAGGAGCTGTAAGGGCAGAAATACTCCTACTTTTCCTTAGACTTTCACTGGACTTGTGTTTCTCTTCTAAGAAAATATAAAGGTTTTTTTCTGAGGTCTCTTAGGTGCATGATTTACAGACTACTTAGAAATCTCCTTGCATAAACCCAATGCCTAAGTAACCAAGTCAGTGTCTACAGAGAGGATTCACTCTGAGGTGTGACCTCATTTCATATTCTTGTTGTAATCTTCTGCTTCCCAAATACTTTGGCTGAGAGAAAGGATTGATTGAAATGTCTTTTCTGCAGATGGAATTTCAAGTTCCTGAAGTAATGGATAGTTTTGCATATAAAAGCTCTGCTTTTACTGAAAAAGATTTCTTCCAAGAAAAAATAAATCAAAACAGGGAAACAATCTCACCATTCTGTAGTTCTGTTACAGAACATCAGCAACTTAATTGTGTGTTTGGACTGCAGTGATAACAAAGGACATATTGAAGAAAACAGTGACTAAAATTATAGAAGTACATGTGTTTGGCCTTTTATGAAGGAATAAGCTTTCAGATGGCTCCTATGGTCATCTTTCCATGTCTATTGTCAGAAAGGTGCTCTCAGCATGTCTTCTGAGCTCTTCTATAAGGTGTAGGGAAGGGGGAAATGAATGAAATGCCTAAGGAAATATCCCATATGGCCTATTTAGGCATAGCAGTAGGAGAACTGAGCCCGAACTACATTCACAGGACTGTTTTCTGTATTCAAAATAAGTTTAGAATTGATTTTCTTTAACTACATCACAGTATGCAATGCATGAACACTGGTTCAATACAGTATTTAATTTGTCTATCTGTTTTTTCTTATCCTTACTCATTTTAGATAGTGTTTTCATCAAGATATTCAGTTTGATGTAGCCAAAACTTGTAGTACCACCTATAGATGCTGGTAAATGTTTTGCATTCAAAAAGTATACATGAGTCTTGCACCTCTTTTCCTATCCTCTTCCCCATTATGAGATAATTCTGTTATGTAACCTAATATGCAGAAAAGAACTGAAACAGAAGAGGAAATTTAGGGATTTAGTGTGAACGTATCTGGCAGGGAATCCAGAGGGCACAGGTCTCAGTTTGAGTGTCCATTCAGTCCACCAGATTGGCAGTAGGCTGGACCACTGTAGATAGACCAAGTCCTTAAAAGAGTGATGTATTTATTTTGGTTTTTGTCATGACCTTCATCTACCTTTAGACCTGGTAGCTCTTCACAGGTAGATTAGTGGATCATGGCACATGTTTCTTCCCCTTTCACTAAGGGCTGAGCTTGGTGTGGTGTTTGGGATGGGCTAAGAGGACACAAGCAAGCTGCTCTGGCACAGTCACTTGATAAGGTGTGGTGGCATTTTGGATTGGAGGTCACTCATTGTCCTCTCTTATACTGAAGCCCACCACAGACACACTCAGAGGATTGCTTCTTCTTTGTTACCACACACAGGAAGGCTTGGCTTTTTCCAAACAAAAAACCACCAACAACAAACCCCCCCCAAAAAAACCCACAACAACAATCTCCCTCCAAAAAGACAAAAAACCCCCAACAACAAACCCCCCCCAAAAAAAACCCCAAAATCCCACAAAAAACTACCACCAACAACAAAACCTTCCTCAATAAGAAAAAAAATCACTTCAGTTACAAGGGATCTGGCCATTTAAAGTTTATGACCCACACTACATTTGATTTTCCACTTTCTGAGGTCTTGCTAGTGCTGCAAGACATGTTTTTAATCAGATTTCAAAACAAATACAGTTTATTATAGAGCTGGTATTTTAGAAAGGATTAGTTCTGCTCTGTCACTTCTACATCTATTAATTTCTACTCAGTCATCATGTAACCAAGCATACTGTATCTTCTGGATATATTTTAAAGCAGTAAAATGGTGTACACTACTGGTCCCATTAGTGGAAAGTGTTGAATCTTGTGCATTTCCAAGCACTACACTCTAATCTTTCTACCTCTATGTATAGAAGGCTTTAATGTGTTTAATTTGAGACTCAGATGCTCAAAAAACTCTCATCAAGAACAATTTCCAGGCCGTGCAAGATAGAGGAGATAAAATTAAGCACTAAAAATAAATAATTCAAGACAAATTTTATTCATTATGCCATGTTTTCTGTGGGCAATGGTTTGTGTAATTTCTCCTACAGTGCCAAACTGAGAAACATCTCCTTATGAAGGAGCTTAGCTTTTTGCTTCACACAAAATGTTTGATTTATGTACTTGAATCCTGATACCAAGTTAAGGTTAAATCTGTCTAACTGTCTCTCCTTGTTTCTATCACCTTAAAAAAATATCCCTTCCATGGATACACCATTTCTCAAGCCTTTCTTAGGAAAGGAATTCTCCATTTCTTTGCTGTTTAATCAAACATATTTTGTTAACACTGTTTACACTCCTTGCAAGGAACTTGGAAAAACGTATTTGTTGCCAGTGTGAAATAATAATTTCCTTTGAAGTTGTAAACTTCTGGCCTAGTCTGACCTTTTCACATGAAATTTACCTTGCATGGAACTCATGTACCTTCCTTTGGGTAGGAAAATTGCATGTGTTTTAAAACATGCTGGACAGAACATTTCTGATTTTTGTAAGTTAATATGATTGCTAATAATATTAAATCATAAATTATTAACTTTCAGGTATAAAGTAACTCAATCTTTTCCAAGCAGGGTTCAAAGTACCCCAAATAATTTTGAATATTTAGAGTTACTGATTTTATTCCAGCTACTCATAGCTTCCTTCTTTTGTTCTTCAAGTATTTTTGTCAGGTAGGCAATTTTCTGGTACCAAGGCCATCTGAAGCTTGTTTAGATATGAAGAGTTTTACAGGGTAAGTCTTTGGCCTATAGCATATTTCTTACCAGCTAAGTAGAAAAAATGACCTCCTACAAAGATAGAACTGGGAAGTTTAGGGTCAATAGCAAGTTCAAGGCATATGAGGTAGGGCTTGTCAGAGCCAGAGCAATATGTGGTGCATGGGGCTGAGCACTGTTTGAGAAAGAAAGTCAGAGAAACCAGAGTCAAGTCACTGAACAGCAGAAAGCAGTGATGAACACTTCTTTTGGGCCTGATGGTGGATGGTGGTGCCTGGATTTCTGCCCAAGACTGTGGCTGTGGCTGTTGATTTCCAGTATGGTCTGAGAAACACACTGCAAGCACCTCAGTATTAATTGCACAGAACAAAAAGAAGAAATAATGGCAAAGAGATGGGGCATTTTCTTAATGACACAAATATTAGGATAAAAGAGATTACACTTTGCTCTGTGACTAATGACACAGTAATGAGTTTTCTGGAGAGTAAAAGGACAATGGGAATGCATAGCTTCTACTCAACAAAAGCCTCTCAAAGACAAGTCCATCCTCATTACAATTTCAATAAAACAGTAACTTTCACTGACTGTCCAGAAAGAGAAAATGAAGCACTTCTAAAGGCTTGTCTGTATCAGGGAAAATGGCATCTAACCAGATTAAGTTACTTCAGCTGTAAGCCTTACATCAGATTGGATAGTTATGGTGGAAAGCTGGTCTGGAACTGATTCAGGGAAGAATTCTGACACCTGGGTCAAGATACAAACAGGTAACAGTTTGTGCCACTACATCCATCTTCCCAAGAGCATTTTTTCCTGTCTTCAGTTACTATTCATCTTTGAGGAAATGTAAGATTGTTGGATTTTTGTTATGAAGGTTGTAACACAAGAATAGCCTCAGGATAGTTTCTTTGTCTTAATCTTTCACTCAACCCCTTCAACACAAGCCTTGTCCTTGAGCAGGACTGTTCCCTCGATACTCTGACTGAAACTGCATGAATGCTGCCCATAAAACATTCTTGGTGAACCAAGTAGTCAGAGTGTAAAGAAACCCAGTCAAGAGCTGTGTTGTGCTTAAGGAGAACCTCAATAATTTGGAGAGATGGACAGAAAAGGACTCTGTAGTTAACAAAGGCAAATGCAGGTTCCTGTACCAAGGGAGGAATAACCCCAGGCACCAGCACAAGCCGGGACTGACCTGCTGGAAAGCCCAGCTCTGTGAAAAAGACCCAGGGGTCCTGGTGGACACCAAGCTGCCCATGAGCCAGCAGTGTGTCCTTGGGGCCAAGAGGGCCCATGGTATCCTGGGGTGCACCATGGAGAACATTGCCAGCAGGCTGAGGGACGGGATCCTGCCCCTCTACTCAGCCCTACCGAGGCCAATCCTGAAGTGCTGTGTCCAGCTCTGGGCTCCTCAGCACCAGAGAGACACAGAGCTCCTGGAGCAGGCCCAGCAGTGGGCAGTGAAGATGATGAAGGGACATGAGCATCCCTCTTCTGAGGAAAGGCTGAGGGAGCTGGGCCTGTTCAGTCTCGAGAAAACTGAGAGGGGACCTCATCAATGTCTGTCAGTGTCTGAAGGGAGGGTGCCAGGAGGGAGCCAGGCTCTGCTCAGTGCTGCCAAACAATGAAAAAGAGGCAATGGGCAGAGACTGATGCACAGATCCTTCTAAACATGAAGAAGAATTTCTGTGGTGTGCAGGTGACCAAACACTGGAACAGGTTGCCCAGAGAGGTTGTGGAGTCTCCCACACTGGAGATATTCAAGAAGTGTCTGGATGCAATCCTGTGCCTTGTGCTCTGGGATGGCCCTGCTTGAGCAGTGAAGTTGGACCGGTGATCATTGTGGTCCCTTAAACCTTATCCATTCTGTGATTCTTAGATGAAAAATTCACTTTCCTCTTTCAGTGTAGAAAAGAGATGGATATGCAACACTTTGCTGATGAAACCTTCTCTTGAAGGACTAAAAAAGAGTTGGCAAAGTCCACTGTTTTTTAGATGTCATGTCTCTTACTGACCATCTTGTCTCACTCATTGCTTTCTGTTATATCCAATAATTAAAGACATGGATGTTCACCTCCTTGATGACAATGTATTGATTTTACAAGAGATGTGTTCACCATGGGATGGGATCTGCTGCTCCAAATGACAAAGAATTCATCACCCTCTTCTTTCATTAAACAAGTCAAAGAATGGTAATAGAAAGAGTTTTTTCCTAAAATCCTACAACACAGAATTTCTCCCATGGCATTTTGAGGATTACTGTAATTTTCACAAAGACTTAAGCACAACAAAAACATAATTGGGGTTTCCCAACAGACTTAAAAATAGGCTTTGCTGGCGTACAAGTTAAAATTTTGTTTTATTCTAAGATTACACTGAAAGACATTTCTTAAGACAGAGACTGGGAAAACAGTGTGGAAAAACAGCATTTACATACTGGACATTGTAATTATAGGACTGGTACTGTAAGTTTGTCATACAGAAGACAAAAGAGAAATCTATTCTCTTCCATTTGTCTTCAGAAATTGTTGCCTGGAATAATGTGTCCATTAAAAAAACCCAGTTGAAGACAGCCCAAAAAAGAACAGTAAATGTCAGATAATCAATCAACATGGCCTGTGAATGCATTAAAATAATATGTTTTTATGGAGGTAAGAGAGAGCAGGATAAATGTGAGACAAGGTGGAAGTCTTTGAATAACTGAAAAAGTTATTACAAAGAGAAAACAAATTGGCTAAACTCACTGCAACAAGATTTAAGTTGAATGTTAGAAATAAAACTGATGAGGCTGGTAAGAGAATCCTGTCCAGTGGGGGAATGCAAAAGCAGGCCATGCACACTAAGTCTGGTCAAAGTGTGAGCTTAAGCCTGTTTTTGAGGAGGGAGTAGGTGGCCACTTGTGGTTTCTTCTTCCTGG
Source organism: Cisticola juncidis (assembly GCA_013400215.1). Taxonomy (NCBI): domain Eukaryota; kingdom Metazoa; phylum Chordata; class Aves; order Passeriformes; family Cisticolidae; genus Cisticola; species Cisticola juncidis. Next base: position 1,933,110 of record VXBR01002740.1, read on the forward strand.
CAGGTTTATGACTCAAAGTGGCAGCTGAAGAACTGAATTAATGGGCACCTGCCAAAATCACCTCCAGAAGTGTTTTCTTATCAATCATCTCGAAATATTGTTGCTGTTTTGTCACACTGATGTGGCGTTTACTTTCTGTCACTGACTCAAACTCCATAATTGCTTCTAGAAAAGTGTGTTCTTGGAAGACAATTTTGTTACGACTCCAGAAATCCAAAGGAAGGTCTTGTTTTAAGTTCCATAAATGCTCATAACTCATTTTCATGTAGCTTTTTAATCAGCTGAAATATGCCTCTTGCAGGAGTTGCTCCTGGTACTCTTCCGCAGAGGAAACACAAGATGAACAGGACTGGTGGGCACTCAGCAGAAAAAACAAAGACAATGACTGCCACAGCTTATCAGGAGGCAGTGTCACAGACCCAGATGTGGCAGTCTGGTGTCTAGTCTGGCAGGTGTGTGCTTCTGATGAGAAATTTGTAGTGTAATAAGAAACATGGAGTCTCCTGGTTTGCATCCAGACCCAACATTTGGGTAACAGGGACGACCATAATATTATACCATAGCTGATTACAACCATGCACTTGTATCACCTGGTCTTTTCTTATCAACGTCTTCCATTGCAAATCTCCACAGAGCTTTTTAAGAAAGTAGCATTTTGCAGGCTCTCTAAGCTGGTGTGACTTTTGCACACAGCTCTACTCACTCATACACCTCTCTGTAACCACTGCTTGCAGTGTTTGGCAAGGTATGTAAGAAGAGATAAGGTTTTATTAGGCCAACCCTCACAATCTGTAGAAATTGTTCTCATAGGCAGTAAATTCTTTCAGGCTGGCAAGCCCTCAGCTGGTTCTGAGGAATAAAGACTTTTTCCTTCAAATATGAGACACAAATTCCAAAGTATCTTTAGGCCTATTAGTCATCATTTTTCAAGGTAATGTCAAGGCAATGTTCTAAAGGCATTATTTATTTTTTGCTTTCCCAGGTAGCGGCTCTCTTTATCCTAAGATTATTCAGACTGATAATGTATGCTTGACCTTTGGTTTGGGAAGGGAGAAAATAGTCCCAATACCTCCCATCTGTATTTGCTTCTCCATTAGCATTTCCTTTCTTTCTACATCACTCACAGGTCTAGTGCTGCCCTAACTGTTGAGAAAAAGCAGCCTGGAGAAATCAGCAGGTGATCAGGAAAGCACTTAGAGGTGATGGGCTGCTGCTTCAAAAAGCACTTGCATAAATAAATCCACATCAGAGGGAAGAAGGGAAATGAAGCTCAAAATCTGGCAGTCTGCCTGCACTTCCCAGGCCCACGGTAGTGTTACTGCTAAGTGTGAACAGGCAGAAGTGATTTTACTTTTCTCTCTTCTGTTTGGACATGACATGGGGAACCAGTGAGTCCATTCAGTAGAAAACCTGGTGAACACTGACAGCAAGAGGCATTCCTTTTGTCCTGGAGATCCCAACTACTGAAAGGACAGACTGAAACTTCACAGACCCTCAAGCCCTGCTATGTCAGTTGATCTCTGACCTCCTGGGTTTTCCTCCATCAAAGTCGCTGCTCAGCTTCTGGCACGTAAAACACTTTGCAGGAAGTTTGTTCCAACATAACTATTCATATTCTTTAAAAAGCTGTGTGGTTCAGGTGGTAGAGCAGTGCATTGAGGTCTCTGGCTACATAAAACTATCAATCTTTTCTGGATGTGGAAGCAACAGATAGAGGCAAGTGGGCTTGGAACTGCTACATACAGAGCAAAAAACTACATAAGATGCAAATGGAATGGGAAATACAACATGGTCAGGGACAATTCAGGTATATATGACAACAAAATGATTATTAGACAAAAGTCAGATGAAGGGAGAAGATTAATAATGATGGTAGCATGCAGGAGGAAGAGAAGTAGGAAGCAGGGGGTGCAGAGGACCAAGGGAAAAATGTTTGGATTGTTCTGCAAGCTGGCATCATGCTAGAAGTAAAGGGGTACTCTAAAGATAGCAAAATGAATTTAAGTAAAAAAAAAAAAATGAAGGAAAGATTTTAAGAGCTGGATTGGAAGAAACGAGTCTCATTTGGAGAGTACCAGAAATCAGCAAGTTAATTAATCAGGTAACAGAGCTGATGTAAGCATGCCATCGATTAGACCTGGCATTGATATCATACTGAAAACCATCACAGAGCAGATTTCAGTTCTCTGAGTTCCTAAAATAGTTCCTTCAGGCTGTACATGATTCTGCATTTAAAGAGGAAAAAAGAGAAGGCTTTTTATTTTTTCCCCCTTTCCTGAGCTTTGAAGTAAGGTAAAGTCACTTTATTTAGTTCTCTCCCATGGCTCCCTTCTGGATGGCTTTTCTTTTTTACTTTCAAAAGTACTGAGATTTAATGATCTAACACTGCTCCCACTGAAGTCACTGTTGAAATTCCCCTTGACTTAGGTTCTAAACAAGTTAATGAATAAGATGAAAACTAAGTGCAAGATATGTGAAATTGAAGCTATAACCAGGGATTTTAATTTCAGTTCCTGTAGAAGCTTTAACCAGGGATTTTAATTTCAGTTCCTGTAGAACAAGTTTTAAAATAAAAATAGAAGCCACAATACCCATTTCCTACATGAGTGCCTGGATGCTCAGATTCCTGGTCATTCTGATATCAGCATTGTGACCACTTATTTGCTCTCTGCCAGTCAATCAAATACAGAAGAAAAGGTCTTGATTTAAGTTCAGGAGAGAATGAGAAATTTTTGTAATAAAAAAAATTGCAGTGCTGAGCAAACCACTTCCACCAGCTCCCTATTTTGGTCTACTTTTGTTCATCTGTCCTGGCAGATATAAGCACAATTTTGTGGGGCAGAAAACATATCAAAATAACAAACTACTATTTTGATCAAAACAACATTCCATTGTGCAGCACCCTTTAAAGGACAGGTTTCCTTCATGTAATTCGCCTACACAATATGGATAGCAATAAATGTAAGATATGTTAAAACAGAGAAAATGGAATAAAAAATCCCCAAACTTTTTAAAAGCTCTGGATTTCTAATTTTCAAAGTAAGTGAGACATCACCCCCGAAGTACAGATGAAACAGATCTTACAGGCAGACTCATTGCTACCTTGTTTTTCAGTCCACATTAAAACCTCCTGGTTAGTGACCTCTCTTTGTGGCAGTTATCTCATTTACTCATTCTCATGGTCAGTTGTGTAGCCAGCTTTTATAGCTGTGAAGAGACACCTGCCTGAACTTTTCAAGTTAATTTTATCTAGTTACTAACAAGCAGAAATCAAGTTTGGGATGCTTATGGATGATCGCATATGGGCATTTAAAGACTCAAGGAACAAGTAATTACCTCTTAAGATTAGTACCTGCTAAATGGACATAAGTTAGATTCAGTACCTCTGCTCCTTTTGGCTTCTTGTGCCTATCAACCTGAATAAGAAGATACATATTCTTCATGAAAAATTTCATCTGTCTGCTATGAACCACAAACTAAGAAAGAGGAAGACAGACTTCCTCTGTAATGGGTAGTGAGTCAAGGAAAGGACAAGCCCAAAAACCTGCTAGAGCATGATACTAAACAAGAGAAGTAAGTGTGCTGGATGATTTTTTCTTTTTAAATACATGCAAGGAACTATAAAAAGTCAATAATGAATAGGCTAAATAAATAGTTGCATGTAGGATTCATGCCATTGCCTCATTAAGATATCTGCTGGTATTTATCAGCTCACAACAGCAGAGTTAATGCAAACTGTGTAATTTCTTTCCATATTAGCCTTTCAAATAATAGACATTACTCTTAATGGGAATATCACAGAAATGAAAAGCCAATAGTAAGTGAAAATTTCACAGTGTTATGGTGCTAAAGCAATGTCAGCACCAATTTAAAAGTGTTTCCATTTAAAATTTAATGAATATGGTCAGACACTGGAAAGCAGCATAGTCAAGCAATGTCCAGTTTTCTTAATTGGCTTCAGGCCTTATTTAAACTCTGTCCAATTCAATGGGACTCCTTCCAGTCACTTCACTGGATGCTACCTCTGGTCCTCAATGCTCCAGTGTTATATGCCTAGGAAATATATTAGATTAGTGGTAAAAGTTGTCAGGAATCCAAGGGGTCATTTACTTCTTTCTCATGTAAAGAGAGTGATTTTCTGAACATGAACAGACCGGGTTTGTGAATATTAAAAATTACTGTTATGCACTCCATAAATTATCACGCAAATTGCACCTTCAGCTATATTAGGTATGCTCAAGGATCCTCAAAGACTGTGTGATTAAGTACTCAGTAAGTTAACTAAGAGCTTGTCTTCTCATTTCCTCACATCTGGAAGGATCATTTACATTTGTGAGATTTGTTACTTATTTCTAGAATATTTGCAAGGTCATAGCATCTAGGAGTCTGAAGTTACATACCTGGACCTAAACTTCTTAATGGTTCACAGGCCCAGAATAAAAAAAGTCACGCCTACCTCATGCAACTTATAGTCTATGGAGAAGAGAAGTGAGCAAATAACTGGGTACAGGAGGTGCAGAAGTGTGTTGCTGGCTGGTATAACAGGCAGTAGCCTCAACACTTCAGCAGCAGACACAATTGTCAAATCTCTGGTTTGTTTTAATGTTACTGACATCATGGCAAAGGTGCTTTTCCAAGAGGGCTTGAGGGAGATCAGTGAAGGAGATTTAGGGAACATCTCCTGTGCCTGGGAATGACAGCTCCAGCTCGAAAGTCTACCCAGAGATGGATTGCAGGCTGGCAGCTGGGGTGATCAGAGTGGGGAACAAACCTTCCAGCAGTGTGTGAGCAATGATAGATTAAATTGTTTTTAAACCATTAGAGACCCTCAGGTGAAAGACACTGTATGATTACAAATAATCCTGAAAAGGCAAATGCTGAATATAAAGCTGGCAGTGGTGCTTCTGGAGGAGGCAGGGCATTCACCATGGATTCCACTGGTACAAGTCTGGTCAGCCTGTTTGTCCTGTGCAAACACTTCCTTTCCCGTCCCACTTCCGATAATTAGAAAATGAAATAAATTTAATGAAGTGAATGTGTTAGTTTTTAAGAAAATGGAATTTCTCCTGAATATTAATTACAGTTATTACAGATTAATTTTTGAACCTGTCTTGATTGTATTTTTCTGGTGTTTATTTGATCATTAAAATGTAGGCTAGTGGGAATGTGACATGATATCACCAGTGTACTTTGAGTTTAAATGTATCCTCTGTTTTAAACAAAAGTTTTGATTTGTGACCATGGGAAAAAGGCAGCTCAGAAGTCACAATATAAGTTGTATTCTGCAAAATGTGTTTAAAAAGAACAAATTGTGTATTTCAGAACTTGCTGTGTACATCCTGCCAATTTTTGACCTCTGTAATCTTCAGGGAGCCAGATTTTGCATAGCTCTACAGCACATATATTCTCAGGACCAAAATGTTCCAGATGACTCCACTCCCAATCCCAGTAAATTTTGCCCCATTCCTTCTCCATACCTTCTCTGTCCCTTAGGCTGAACTTCAAAAATATTGCTCTGAGCTGTATGGAAAATTAACCTGACTCATGGTTATTCACTCTGTAAATAGACCATTAACTCTGAGGCAAGGGTTCAACATAGATATATGTAGTCATTTTTATGCTTTTGGCATTATAATTCATGTGCCTGCTATGTAAGCAAATGTGCTGAAAAATGCATGGACATATTTGTGGAAATCCCTGACCTTCTAAAACAAATGGAATCTTGCTGAAAATTCAAGAAGGAATAGGTCCCTCATTATTTCTTCAGCTGATTACCACCATTCATACTGGTGACAGTTTGCCACCCTCCTAGTTTTCCTGGAAAAGCAGAATTGATAGACAGCTCTTCCATCACCAACAACATCACAATTCTGATGTGGTTTAAAATGTGTCTAGCCATAATTTCCTTCTCCTGGTATGATCCTGGGTGCAAGACAAAAGTGATTAAGTATTTAATGAAGTTGAGAGAATGATGGACTAGGCAGAGTTTCATGTATTAAGCTTTACAGAGCTGTACAGAGAGGGTCTAGTCCTGATAGAAAATATATACCTGTAATTCACTAATGACTTAGTGGAAATTTTGGATGCTTGATCTCTTACACAGTCTCCATTTGGAGCTGGCCCCATGAAGGCAGTAGCTTGCCAGGGCTGAGAGAGCAAGCAGTTTGTGCAAACCATTACCTATGCAAACTCGTCATTTTGGCTGACAATAAGAGACAGTGGGAAGAACATAATTAGACTAACCATGCTGAGTGTCCTCATCAAAGGACAAAAAAATCAAACCTAGAAATATAAGTGGGTTTTTTGGTGTTTTTTTTTTAGTTGTAGTCTTCATACTAGCAGGAAAAGAGGTAATGAGAAAACAAGGATTTATGTCAGACTGGAAATCCTCATTATCAACCTGCTACCTTGAGATGGAAAAAAGAATTCCTGCAACTTGATTCTTCACAAGTAAACTCTGATTGCTAATTATTTGCTAAATTTCCTGCTGATGTTCCCTGAGTGTAGGCAGGCTTGATGAAAGTTTCTGATGCTTGTCTTGTCAGCAGGAGAGAAGAAAAAGTGGGCCAGATTAGTTCAGAAAGGACCCTCACTGCTCATTACTTACATTTTCACTGAACTTGCATTGACACCTGTCTGCCACCAGGTTCACAGCATCCTCTCCACCTTCCTTCATCATGGACATTTGAAGTACAGCTGCTCAGATTCTCTAAAAATGTATGGCAATAAAAAACTCTGAAAAAAATCAACACTGGTATTATGTCACTCATCTTCTCCAGTCTCAAGAACAGAGGAAAACTTGCATTTCAGAAAATTATTGTAACAGGTGCAGTCACTTTTAATTGTCTATCACCTCTCCTCACACTCATCAGCCAAACTAAAAGTAATAAATTATTGCTGTCCAGTGTTATTTGATCTTTGGTATTCAGATGTGTCCCAGCACAGGGCTACCTGGAGAGCTAGGGCAGTATTTCCAATACTTCTGTAACAGTGATGCATCTATACAGAGAGAGGCCTTTGGTATCAGACAGAGGTCAGTTTTTCAATGACATTGAATGATAACTGTAAAATTGAATGGGAGGAAAATTGCAGAGGAGGAGCAGGGACTGGAATTTGGGTTCTCTGTGCCACAGGGCAAGTACAGTCTAAGTACATTAATAATCACATCTGGTCTCCTTTTCCGTTCCTTCCATGAATGTGGAAGGGCTTTAATGGGAGGAAATTAGAGGAGATTTCTTGTTCTCCTCTCTTTTGATGTTAACTAGCATAATTAGGGGGTGGTCTTACATCTATCCTTTTTTAGGAAAGAGAAGGATCAGTATTTTAGGGGTTGTGTGAGTCGTGACCTAGGCAGGCTTAACAACCATAAATCTACAGGCTCTGAAGGAATGTCACCATGACTGCTGAGGGAGCTGGCAGATGTTGTTGTTCTGCTGCTCTCCACAATCTTTGAAAAATCATGGAGAATGGGAGAAGTACCTGATGACTGGAGGAATGCCAATGTTCCTTCTGTCTTCAAAAGGGGCAACAAGGAGAACTCAGGAAGCCCTCAGCTAGTCAGCTTCACTTCCATCCCTGCAATGATTATAGAAAAGGTAATTCTGGAGGTTGTCACCAAGAATATAAAACAAAAGAAGGTCATCAGGGCACTCCTCAAAGGGAAATCAAGCTTGAGCAATCTGACAGCCTTCTGTGATGACATGGCAGGATGGATTAACGAGGAGAGAGCAGTAGATTTGTCCACCTTGACTTCACAAGGGTTTTGCACATTCTCCCATGATATCCTTGGAGGTGAGCTCAGGAGATGTGGGTTAGATGAATTCACAGTGAGGTGGATCAAGAGCTGGCTGAATGGCAGAGCTCAGAAGGTTGTGATCAGCAGAGTAGGAGACCTGTGGTTTGTGGCATCCTCTGGGGACCAACAGTGAGTCCAGTCTTATTCAATTTGTTTATCAATGACCTAAACAATGAGAATGTACCTCAGCAAGTTTTCTGGTGTACAAAACTGAAAAGGGCTGATACATCTGAAGGCTGTGCTGCCATTCAGTGAGACCTTGCTAGGCTGGAGAGTTGGGCAGAGGGAAATTTAATGAGGTTCAGCAAGGGCAAGTGTAGAATCCTGCACCTTTGAAGGAATAACCCCAAGTACCAGCACAGACTGGGGACTGACCTACTGAAGAGTAGGTCTGAATAAAACTCACCATCTTTTCAATTCAAATAACATTGCATCTTCACTGTATCTGAGAAACAGACATATACACAGTTATCCTATCCAGGTACATTTGAAGAGCAAATGGAAAATATCTGAAAGGTATCCAAGAACAGACTTTTGCCATTTTTAAACAGAAAAATTGATGATTTGTGACTTGTGAGGAACTTTTTATATCTGTATGAAAGCTTCTAAAAATCTTAGGCTATCCTAGTAGTTTTTTATGCCAATAAGATCAGTTGAGATAGATAAAACAAGCAGCAAAAAATTATAGCATTCAGGAAGTGCTGAGCTATTGAGAAGTGATGATGCAGTGAATTAATGACTTAGTTTATTATTTTTTTCCTTATGACTTTGCATTAGAGGGTCTAGCTCTATAGACACAATTTTATTCAGATCACATAATGTTCAGTGCATTAGGTTTAATAGACTTACTTCAAATGAGATTAAAGAAGTCGTATTTTTTTAAAGTAGTACACCAGAATTATTAAAAATACCTAAATTACTTTTATTTTCCCTAGCTTTTATGTCTAGAATTTCTTCTGCCATGAGAATTGGCAGAATGACTTTTTTTTGTTTCCCTAGTTAGTATAATTTTTGAGGCTTTAGAATACTGTGCTTTCTTTAAAAGAAACATATAATGTATTCTGACCCTTCTGAAGTACTTGGAATTCAGCCCCCTACAGTGACATTACTTATTTCTTATACTTATTTCTGACATTACTTATTTCCAACTATCATGCCATAGAATGAAAATGTGTAATCCTGTTCAGTATATAAACTTATTGACACTAGAGGTGAGAGAATCAGGAGTGCAGGTAAATAAATAGACAATGAAAACTTGTGACTATCTCACAGTGACCTTTTCAATGGGTTATGTTAAACTACAACTTCTTGGCAAGCTCCTATTTCTCCTTCTGCATGCATCTCATTTATATCTGTTCTGGAGACCACATTTGAAACTAACATAATTTTTACAGAATCAGAAGCTTCATGGATGATTTCCAATGTTTAGCTCTGCATGAGACAGGTGGTGCTGATATTTATGGTTAAAGAACTTTCCTCTGGAAAGATTTCCTTGAACACTTGAAGATAGAAAGTGCTGTAGCTTTGAGGAGAGAACAAAAGAATGGGAATTAGTTTTTTAAAAGTTTGCTTACAGATGGAGTCTTTCTCTGTCGTGACTGACATGCATGCACTAAAATTCAGGCATAGTTTTTGCTTAAAGCTGCATTCTGAAGCAAAATGCTCTGACAGAAGTCTTGGGCAAAGAAAGAGCATTATTGTGATCCGACTTTGCATCAGCTTTGTACTGCACTCTTGAATTCACAATTGCAAATCTGTGTAAAAAATTTAGATGAGCAGCCAGGCTCAAAAGTTACTGAGTCACTAAGGAAATGCCATTAGAGGCACTGCTTGAAAAGGCCTGGTTTAGTGCATCTACGTCTAGACTTGCAGCATGGTGCCTGGGATAATCTCACAGGCTTGAGAAACTGTCCATAGCTTTTCAGATCCTCAGAATTCATTCCTTCTTAAGATCAAGAAAAACAATAAAAATTATATATTCTCATACAAAACTAATCATATCCTTTGGTGTTGTGCTGCTCACTCCTGTAGAGAAAAACCTTTCGTTCTGGTGCACCAGACCCAGAATGTTCAGTGTATGTCTGTCCCTCCACAATGTCCAGAAGGTACTAAAGGGAGAGTAAGAATTTAACTCACTTTCCCTCCATCTCTTTGAGGCACAGCATGGCCCTGTAAGTCCCCCAGTTCCCCATCAGTGACCACAGTCAGTTTTGGGCTACCCTTAGGTGCACCCAGAGACCCACATCCACATGCTCCAACATTTAACACACCTCATCACACAACTTTTGTAAATCTCTGTATCCAAGTGTGTGGCTGAATCTCTCCTGAATTTGTGGGGCATGTTTCTATCAGGATAAGTTTTGATCTCACCTACAAATAAAGATTTTGCAGTCAATCCTGCAAAGAAATTGGAAGGAAGCTAATTCTTTTGCTACTACCAGAGCCTTTTAGTTTATTTCCTTTGCTGCCTGGAGGAGGTTTTGTTCCAAGCTAAGACCTCAGAGCCCATTATTTTTTCCTTGCATTTTTCCCTCAGGATTGAGCAAAAGTTCAACCCTTAAAATGAGGAAAGCCACAGTGTTGGAAGAACTGGCCCATTGCACAACAGCAAAGAGAGAGGCACAAATTTGCTTGGTTCATTGCACACAGAGTCATGCCAGATCACAAATAGAAAACTATTACTGTATCTAAGAGGAGAAAGAAATGACTTCTTAATTTGAAAATTACTTTTCTGTGTTAGGGTTTTGACAGGGAGGAAGAAGGACTAGAAGAGATAAAGTGTCACTGGTGAAAAAATAATTTTGGAAACATGAAATATTGATCTGGCATGTATTGTGTGAGTGCTTGCTGTATGTGTCTATTGAGTTCCAAATGTTGCACATTCAGAAAAGCCAAGTTAGAAAAATCACTCACAGGGATGTATACACAGAAGTCCACAATCTGGGCTGTCTGGAAAAGCATGAAATGTTTATCTAGACAGGAAGAAAATTCTCTTCCATATTGCTGAATAAGGTTTTTGTAGCCACAAGTTTTGTGTGAGAAGGATTTAATGCTATCTAAAGTCTCCATAATCTGCATTTTTATGATTAATTAATATAGCTGATCTGAAAAGTGCTTCCATTGGAATTTGTCCTTTGTTTTTTCTCTTTTATTTTTGCTTGACTTCAACAGAAATTTCTTTTACAGCCTTGAAAGTGAGAGCATTTATAAACACGTCTGTTTATAGGTCCATAATTTAAAGTGCTGTCTCTAATTATTTTTGCTCTCTGGCTGCTTTACAACACCTTTAAGACTTTCCTATATTCCCAGACTTACATGAAATGGTCATAGTCTAAATGCATAGCAGATTCTGAAGAACTTAATTACAGATATGCCATTAAGACCACATTGATTTTCACTTAAGAGGATTAATTCTTCATAAATAATGTGGAACAAACTACTCAAATTTTCAGTTCTACCTGTATCTTTTCCCATTTAAAAATGTTTAAAATTTCTGGGTTTTGAGGCTCTACTGGTTTTATTTTCATACTTTTCTTTCCGATGATGAGGGTTAGAAAAATATTTCTACAGATACAAACATTTCAGATTCTGAAGAAATAAAATCACTCAAGAACTAAAAATTTGAGAAAACAAGTGTTGAAAGATTTATGAAGAAGCAAAAAGAGCTGGCAATGTAGAGTTGAATACAATGGATATGTTTGGATAAATCTTCTAATTCATTGAACAATAAAGATTTTCTAACAGACTACACAAATATTTCATTACTGTTTTGTCACCAATGTACAAACATTGATACAGGTTAATAAGTCAGTTAGGTACATTTTATATGCAAATAATATGTAAGGGTTACCAATGCAGTCACAATAACACCAGAATCAATAAATTACAAAAATGTTGAAAGTGTCTTTATCAACTTCCTTAAAAACTTTGCTATTATTTTAATAGATGGATACAAAGATGGAATGATGGTTATCTAGCAATTAAGATTAAAGTTAAGATTAAAGCTTTTATCACTGCTGATGCACATCCACGAGCCAGGAGCTTCAGGCAGCTATTTCCATCCAGAAGACAAAGCCTTTGTGCTGCTTTCCTGGATGTGGCATTGTTCCTATCCAGGCACAAAAAGGGTGTTTCATGCTCAGCTTCCTGGGAAGACCAGGTGGAATATGACTCTAAGATACTCCCTCCCCCTTTTTACAATTACAGTGATAATCTGGAGTGGAAAGGCAGCAGTCAAATTATTAATTAGCAGTCTGATTACTACCTCTGTTTTTTTTATATTTCATTTTGATCTGCAGAGTCAGCTATTAAACTGTAATTCAGCTGAGTTAAGTTCTTTTGTAGTTTTTTAGAAGAGGGAGAGAAAAGATCTAATAGAATTGGATCTTTGTCATTAGACCTCAGAAAAAATATGAGCCCAAAGGCTTCATTCATTAGTGAGGTGTTGGGGCAAACACTACCAAAAGCAAGGAAAAATCTTTTACAAGTAGGTAATGAGTAGACAAATGGTCCCCAGAAGTGACAAATAGATGAATGGTGCACACTGACATTTCACTCATTCACTTGAAGGAGTAAGTTGGGCCTGAAGTCCTTCTCTTGGTTGCTAATTGTCTATCACTAAAAAGAGTGGGGCACTTCTACCTACCTAATGTATAATTTCATCATAGATTCACAAAGGAAATGGAATTTATGATTGAAAACAGCAATTATACTGTACACATAATGGGTGTCTACTACTGTAGTTGCAATATGTATGGAACTTTAGTGCCTTCTCTTTCCAAGACACTCTCATTCCAGGTTACCTCCCAAGCACTGCTGATCCTTCTGGATGCAAAGCATTCAGGTGTTGCCTGAAAGTGCTGCTCTGAAAGCAAACTCCTTTGACCAACTCCATTTAACCTATGACAGTGCACCCTGCCCATTGCTGTCCTAAAATAGATGTTCACAAGCAACCTTTGAACTAATGGCTCCTTCCCATAGTCAGCTGAAACAGAACCAAAAGTGAAGACTAGAAGAACCTGTCAACTGAAAGCCAAGGCAGGTTTTCTATTTACGTTTGGAAATGTGACATTCCTTCTGCATTGTCTCAAAAAAAAAAAAAGTTTACTATTGCAATACACATCACATGGGCAGCTATAGTTTTTTTCCTCGTATTAACAGGACAGCAAATTTGGGAAGATCCACAGTCAGTATCTGGGAAAGTGGATTCATGGATGAAATTTATAATTAATACTCCCAAATCTGATCTAAAATTTAGGGGAATGGCAAACTCCCACCACTGAGTGGTGATGTTTAAAATAGTTAAATTGAATTCTTCTTTGCATAAAACTCAAAAAATACGGAACTTTTCCCAGGAATCTGTCCTTGTCTTCCTTGCATTAGGAATTAAATCCTTTCACCAAACATTTTGTCAAAGAGATCCAGAGAGTATTGCTAAAATAAACCAAAAAATCATAGAATCATAGCATCATTTAGGTTGGAAAAGACCTTTAAGATTATCAACTCCAACAGTAAACCTAACACTGACAAGTCCAGCATTAAACCATGTCCCTGAGTGCCCCATCTACACCACCTACATGTCCTTTAAATACCTTCAAAGATAACTCCCCATGGCAGCCTGTTCCAGAGCTCAACAACCTTCTTGCAAGATATTTTTGCTCATATCCAATCTAAATCTCTCCTGGCACAACTTGAGACCATTTCTTCTCATGTTGTCTGGCAGAAGAGGCTGACTCTCACCTGGCTACAGTCTCCTTTCAGGGAGTTGTAGAGAACAGTAAGATCTCCACACTGCCACATCTTCCCAGCCTCCTTTTATCCAGGCGAGACACCCCAGCTCCCTCAGCTGCTTTTCACAGGAGTTCTGCTCCAGACCCTTCCCCAGCTCTGTTACCTTTCTCTGGACATGCTCCAGTCCCTCAATGTCTTGCTTGTCATGAGGGGCCCAAAACTGAACACAGGATTCAGGGTGTGGCCTCACCAGCGCCCAGCACAGGGGACAATCCCTGCCCTGGTCCTGCTGCCACACTATTGCTGGTACAGCCCAGGGGCCATTGGCCCTCTTGGCCACCTGGGCACTCCTGGCTCATGTTCAGTCACTGTCACAGCACCCCCAGGTCCTTTTCCACTGGGCAGCTTTCCAGACACTCTGCCACCAGCCTGTAGTGCTGCCCAACAGAATGGCCTGAAGCTGTGCCAGGGCAGGTTTAGATATTAGAAAAAGGTTCTTCTCCCAGAGAATGGTTGGGCATTGGAAAAGGCTCCCCAGGGAAGCAGTGACAGCATCAAGTCTGACAGAGTTCGAGAAGCTTTTGGACAATGCTCTCAGGCCCATGGTGGGACTCCTGGGGATGGTGCAGTGCAGGGCCAGGAGTTGGACCTGATGATCCTTGTGGATCGCTTCCAAATTACTTTATCTGTGATTCTGTGATTCTGTGATTCTGTGACCCAAGGGGATGACCTGGCACCTGGACTTGTTGAATCTCATAGCCCTGATTTCAGCCCATCAATCCAGCTTGTACAGATCCCTCTGCAGAGCCTTTCTTCCCTCCAGCAGATAGACACTCACACCCAACTTGGTGTCATCTACAAATTGGCAGAGGGTGCTCTCAATCCCTTTGTTCAGGTCATTGATAAAGATATTGAAAAGGACTGGTCCAAATACTGAGCCCTGGGGACACTCTTGATGGATGTAACTCCACCCACCACCACTTTGTGCCTGGAAATCCAGCCTGTTTTCTACACAGTAAAGAGTAAATCCATGCAAGCCATGGGCAGCTGGTTTCTTCAGGAGAATGTTGTGGAGACTCACTTCAGCTTAGCCCTACCTGTCATTCTTTTACAGAATAAAGAAGCTCCAGGCAAAAAAANAAAAAAAAAACACAGAAAAAAAAAAAAAAAAAAAAAAAAAAAAAAAAAAAAAAAAAAAAAAAAAAAAAATTAAAGAATATTCTCAAGGCTCTTGATGAATTCACAGCAACCTATGGGCCATTACAAAGAAATTCTCTCTGTTTTTTCATGAATTGGAGACTTTTCTTCCTAATCTGGAATAGGAGAACTTTGGAATCCCAAGATTTTGTAAAAAGGGAAATTGTCTAGTGGCAGACTAGAGTAACAAGAATAGAAGTATTCATTACTGTAAAAGGTTCAAATACCTTTTGTAGAAATCAAAATTCCTAAGAATAGACTGATTCAAAATGTCACCATGAATAAACTCTGTCATTAAAAATACAAAGTTTTCACTACAAGCATTGCAACAGGGACCTGCATGGACCAGTTACATCCTCATAATTACATTCAGTATCACATTGCTCATTTACATTGAAATTAATCAGATTTACTCTCAAATCCTTTTCTTCAGCACTGATTCCTAACAATACATCATTTATACACTTGATTTTTCCTTACTGAACTGAGCTTAGGAATTCAAATTCTCAGATACTTGCATATACAATTCATATATGTACAGCACTTTTGATGAACATCATTAGGATGCTTGTTCTTTTTAATCAATTGCTAAAAAATCAGCATGCTCTTGAGCTGTAACACTCTATTCCCCTCTGCTTTGGCAGATAAAACTACATGGGACACAGAGTATGTAATTATTTACATGCTTATACCAGAAATAATTTTCCAAAGAGGTTATTGTATTATGAGACTACTTAATGAAGTACTTTCAGCTTTTGTGCAATTAATGCAAATTTATGTGATGATCTACTATTTTACCAATCACTGACTGTGTGCACTTTAATTTTCTATCACTCCTTTTTTACTGAAAAAAGTTGTTTGCATTATACTCTTGACTGAGTTTAAATACAGCTGCTTTGAAATTTGCAATTTGTGTTCTGTGGGAAGACCTGAAATTCCAAGAAACCAAAAAGAAATCCAGAATGGAAGGGAAAACATCTCCAAATTTTCCTTGGAAAGGAGGCCTGGGTGAGAAGCAATGACTTTTTCCTTATTTGGCTGAATGACAGAGCTGTCTTGACCACAGATATTTTTTCCAATGCCTTTCCCTTTTCCCTTTTGTTTTGCCATGCATCAGGAGGCCCTGGTGCCAGTGAGGCTGTTTAGATGAGAAAGTGTTTGAGGAGGAAACCCAAGTGCTGTGACAGAGCTGGGGACTTTGGTGACTTTCAGTGGATGTGCTCTGCCTACTGCTCATGTGGCCTCGTGGTGAAAAATTTTGGTATTTATACCATTGCACATGAATATAAATTTGAGACTGAGCAAGGTCTGGATCACAGTGCTGAAATACATTTTGATGGCAGCACAATTAAGTTGACTTTAGACCTGTATTCATGTTGACATAACCTTAGTATTTTCTGTTAAGGGAAAAATAGTACATATTTTACTCACCCTTTCTAATTGCTTAACCTATAGTATTTCCATTCAAACAGGATTACAATCCAAGCCTCCTTCCATTTTTTTACTGTTTTGTCATTCTCTCCATTTTTCTGCCTCAGGCATGTGAAGCAAACCTACCTTTATATACAACCAAATCCACTTTTTACAAGATTAATTTATTCCCTACATCCATACCATTAATCAGAATCCAAGCTGATAACCATAACACTTTTTTTTTTCCACTTCCATAATTTTCCCTGTCTATACCAACCAGATCTGCAGAGCTTTCGCCAAGCCTCAATCCTTGACTAACAGAGCAGTATTTTGCTACAATTTTGTGGCCATGGAAACTAACAGACACTGCACTGGGTTAGTTTTATGCATACAGATCTAAATTACCCTGTTGAAGTACACTAGCCAAATAAATCCATCTTCCTTTAGGTGTTTGTCAGAAACTGGAAATTGCCATTAAAATATCAAAACTGTGCATCAGCTGAGATAGAACTTCTTTCCACATTTTAAATATTTACATCCAGCTTGCTGTAAGATGTTTACTTCTCTTCTTTTCCCATCAGTTCAGAAAAATGAAGCAAAGATATACAATTTTCTTTCCTGCTAACTCAGCCACTCCCTTTCCAGCTCTTTTCCTGTGGGGTGAAAGCAAGTCACTTGTCTCATCTGACATCCTCCCATCACTTGTGCCTCCTTTGGCACTTTTAATTGCATCAACATATTTCTACCTGTCTCCATCTATCCAGCTCCCTGCACCTTCCATCTATTTCTTAATCATCTCACATATATTTTCTCCTGTGTTGCCCCTTATGTCAGGGTATTTGCCTAATGAAATCCTTGGACTGTTACAGATCCTTCTTTAAAAAGTTGCTCTTTTTCTGCAAGGCTTATATTGTTTCTCTCTAGTCGGGCCAGTCACTAGGCTGAGGTCACTGCTTATTATCCAGACCAAAAATATCTTATCTTTTTCATACATTTCTCTTTGGTTTTCTATTCTCTATTTCATCTTTTGCAATTATAGTGCAAACTTATCGGGGTGGGAGAGGCTTTTGTTCTCTGCTTGTGTAGCATTTAGTACAAGGCTTTTGGGACATGTGCATTCCTAGACCCTGCAGTAATAAAAGAATAAACACTTACAGATAGGGTAAAATAAGATAGTGAAGGTAGAGTTATCTCCCAAACAAACATTATACATCACAGAAACTTAGGACTAATCTCAAATTCAGAGAAATGCAGTAATATTAAGTCACCAAACAATGTTTGTCTGTTTGGACAACCTTAGTCCTGGTGTGACACTGTGTAATAACAATATGATTATGGCATTATAAGGATTTAAGCTGTCATTGACTCAAACTGGTTTTTTGTTTTTTTTTTTTTTTTTTTTTTTGTCCCCTGAGGCCTGTCAGAGCAAGAACAACATCCAGGGGTAGCCAAGGAGAGAACTCCTGAGGATCCCCCTAAGCAACACTTTTCCTTTCTCTCACTGATAAATTAGAAACTCACAGCTCTGATGAATAACAGCAAAAAAGGACATAATTCCTAAAATAATTACTTTGAAAATGTCCTGTGGAAAGACATCAAATAATTCTGATGATATATGAATAATGAAGAGTCTGTATTTTATAACAGAAACCATTAGGAATAAATAAAAGTCTGACAGAAGGTGTAAAAGTACCTATTTTCAATTAACTCTAACTCAAACTAAATAATGGATTTACTTGTAAATTTTCAGAAAATCCATTGCATGCTCTGTAAGTACTGCAATTTTAGGAACAATGGAGTGTATTTTGTGCACAGAAAAGTGACTGGATCCCTCCTTTAAGTGGAAATTTAATTTCAGCCTCAACTTTAAAGCAGTGCTGGACACCTTCATAGTTCTCCTACTTTATCTACAGAGTGAAAATAGAAGATGAATAGGAGCCTACAAGGAAACCTGATATATCATCAGAGGAAAAAACTTGACATAAAGAGACTTCCATGAATCATGAAAATACATTTCAATAACTAAGCTAGAAGGAAAAAAATCCAGCCTTGATTGGCCAATTCTAAAACTATAAATGACTGCACTTTTGAGAATGCTCCTGTGGCATCAGTGGAAGTTTTCAACTAAGCCTGATGAAATCCTGTCCTGCTTGTGGAAGTATTTCAGCACACACTTTCCATGCTGTCTTATGTTGCTCTCATACTGCTGTCTGAAATATTTGCAATAAAAGTTCCTCTGGAAATACCTATGGTTTAAACATGGTTAAACAAAATAAAGAAACAGATTTGTAAACACCATGCATGGCAATCTTGTAGGTTTTGTCCCCTCTTCACTTCCTTTTCAGGACAGTGTTCCAAAAATGCTTTCATCGGGAATAGGAAGAAATCATATGCAAGCATAAAATTGTTATCTTGCAATTTAAACATGTCTCTGGATTTTTGACAGTTTCTGCATATTCTAAGCAATTATTATATCCTATGATTTGTACAGATGTACAAATTCTAATGCATTTTTTCACTATTGTACATCTATTGTATTTTGTGGCTTGTTCTTAACAACAAGGGTGGAGCTGTGATAAACTACAGATTTCACAGATTTACCCAAAAACTATGCTGGGCATGTAGCAGAGGCCAGTGTTTCTGTAGGAATCATGATGTCCTGCTCTTTCCAGTCTATAGCCCTAATATTACATTAGCATATGGTCTGGGTAAGCTTTTCAATGTTTTAGCCTGGCTTCCTTGGGCAATATATCAAACCTCTGTCCTTGTGCTGTGGATCTGCTGGTCTCCCCTCTCTCAGAAACTGCCATCTGAGCAGGAAAGCCACAGAGCTGATGGCAACCCTGGATGTTATGCAGGAAGCTGTGTCTGAGCTGCAGGAAGAGATGCAGCCTGGTACCAAGGAAAAGGCAGGCTGGGGATGCTGCCTCCTGTTTGGCAGTGCAGTGTTTATGTGTGTGCATGGGACAGGCAGTGGGCACACAGGCAGCTGCTGGCAGCCACCCACAGATGTCCCCTGCAGCAGGGCATGCCTAGAGGGCTGTGAAGGGATGCAGTGGGAAGGCAAGCCCAGTGGGCAAACACCTTGGGTGAAACCATCTTTCACTGTTTTTTGGCCAGTGAGTAAACTGTGTTTTGCTGTGTCAGGTCCACAGTGACAGTGGGACTGAATAAGACCTTCAGCTCATCCCCAAAGCATCCAGGATTCTTGTAACATCTCCCACCCAAGGAATTTCTAGATCCAAAGCTCCAAGTCTTGCAAGACCAGAGGATAACAAAGGTGGGAAGTCCTTTGATATTGATGTACCCATGATAGTGGGTTATTTTCTGTGTTCAGTAAATATGAATGAGATTTGGAGCTACATTTTTTCTTGATTATGAAAGGGTTAAAAAGAAACACTTTTGCAGCAGAGAGGCAGAACGACCTTGTGGGGAGCATTCTGGCCTGTGCCAGCAGTTCTTTCTTCCTTTCCACATAGCTTCTAATGGAAAAGTACTGCCTGCCCTCTGTAAATTATTAATTTCTTCATGTTATCAGATACTGTTGATAAAAAGACAAGTGGCCCCTGTACTGACTGTCTGGGGCAAAATGAATAATTGCTGATGCCCTTTAAACTCTGTATAGGTTTTCATCTACTTTCTAGAGAGCTGGGCTTTGCACTGTGCAATGGACTGTTACACACTTTTAGCTGCTCACCAGTAACTCCCCGTGGAATAAACCATTACTGCTTTCATTTTAGGTGCTGACTTAGACGAATGACTTTAAATTACTTACAACCTTCAGCTGATCTAAGATGTCAAACAAACTTTAAACTGGTATATGTTCAAGGATGTGTGAACCTGAAAACAAGAAGAGGCGGAGGCGCTTTTTCATTAGTCACTGCTTCATATGTGAGGGAAGGTCAGCCCCTGGAGCTGCTGGGCAGGGGGCAGCACACACTGCTGCCCCAGCCAGTGCTCTTGGCTATTATTAATACAAACAACTCACAGCAGTACCTCTGATAAAAGCTTGATAAAAGCTGCTGAGATTGGGGATCACGTTAACCAGTGACGAGAGCATAAATTATCAAGTGGAACTGCTCCAAGTTATAGCATAAAGGAGCCCATTTAAGATGGATTATACATCAAGTTCAAAAAGAATGAGGAAGTGATGAGAATAAAAGCATGTACCAGGTCCAGCAATTAGTACTCTTTGAAGGACTGCTGTACCTCAGAAGACTGTATTTAACTTTTCAGGATAGGCAGTGGAAAGGAAACAGCAATAGGCACAATAAGGGTGAGCAGCTGTCTAAAATGCTGTAATGTACTGAAAATGGTACTTAACATATATTCATGAGGGGCAGCAGGGTATTCTATACTGCAGAGAAATTCATTAGAGATAGCAGCAGACAGTCTAACTACTGAGGATTATCTCCATAGTATTCACTTTAGTTCTTCAGTATCCCTTCTGAGGTTATACTGCTTCATCATTTGTCATACTACTGCTGAAAGGTAGGGAGCACTTCCAGACCAGATTATACTCTTCATCCTCAGAAGAAGAGAAATGTCAGGTAGCTTTGTTACATTCATGTCTTCCAAAGGGGCATTCAAAATGAATGGCAGATCAAAATCACAAACTGATTTAAACTTTTACTTGGGTTTCCCTATACACTTACATAAATGTTGAAGGTCTAGGACAATTGTGGACCAAATCCTGTGCCAAGAGGTCTTGCAGTGCCCTTTATGAATTTGCCATTCTCCCTTTTAAGCATGGTAGATTTCTGTGGTGCAACATGCCTGATTCACTTGTGTTGACCTTACCCCAGCTATTTGTTCCCAATGAATTTCCTAAGCATTTGCCAGATTTCGATGCTCTACTTTTCTGGAAACACTTCAAACTGAGAAAAATGAGCTGTTTGAATGTTGTTGTGGAGGAGAAAATCCTGCAGAACACAGTCCTCAGAAAAAGGAACATCAGATCTAGTTGACATTTATAACTAATTTATCCACTTTACTAACCAGACACATCTGGCAAATTGAGTGTGCTTGCTAACAACTTGAACTTATAGGAAACACAGAGCTAAAATGGGGTTTTGTCTAGATGGGCCAATGTTATTTTGGTGGAGCTATGGGGAACAGCTTGCAGAGTTCTCACATTATCAGTTTGTACATCATACCACAAAGCCCTGTAGTGGTTAAATAGATAATTAATAACATTTACCCTCAAAATAGTATTGTTGTTGAATTCAAACTATTAGGCAGCAAAAAGGGAGAAAATTGTGTAAACAACAACATTCAAAGCAGATCAGAATCATGAAAGTCAGTAGATTCACTGAGTAGTGCTTTGGGTTATGGCTGGAAGGAGGCAAGAAAGCAGGAAGTAAACGTGGGCTCAGAAATATGGTACTCTGAACAGAGGAGTGGTTGTGCTCCTTTTTGTTGAATTGTCTGAATTAGACTTGGAGCAAAAGACTTTCAAGTTGCTTGGCTCCAACTGTGTTCAGAGAAATAAAGTTTTATATATTTTTCTTGTAAGTGATTGCTGTAATATCAGCGACATTAGAATTAACTCTTGAGAACTTGGAGACAGTGCCAAAGCTTTGATTTTCAACCAAAAATGTAAAAAGAAGAGATAATGATAGCACACAGTACCATTGTAAGTGTCTTCCTCTTCATAGGAAGCCCCAAAAATTAAATGGATACGTAAAATGCCTTGGCTTTTCTGTATTTAATTAGTCTGTCCAGTGATGTTCGAGGGAAATCCAGACTATGGTGTTGCACTGGTTTAATAACTAACCTGAAGTTCTCTATACCTTATCTTGGACTTCTCATGAACATTAAAGTTCTTTAAATGATTATTTATCAGCCTTGACTGATAATGTTGCCACTGGAGGTACGTGGACTAACCTCCAGACAAACTGGTCTGGTGTGTACTGCAGGGAGCCAATTTTACAATTCAAGGAAACTATGCAAAAGCAGACTGCTGTCACCTTAATAAACCCCAGAAAAATCCTAATCTTTCACTGAGGAGTATTCCTCAAAATCAGGAGAATGAGAAGCTGAATGAGTTGGTGGATATTTCACATAACAGATGGGCTTGAAGCTGCCCTCACCTAGAAATGGTAGAAACTTGTATCCACCTTCTCCATTGCTTGTCTGAACTAATCACAGAACCAATTAGTGATGAGATGATTGAGCCAGATGCTGTCTCTGCTATCCACTAGATTTCTTACCCCTTGATTTGAACAAATGTAAGACAAATGAGAAAGCAAAGAGACCCTACCGGATTGCAGCAGTGCTGTCATAAAAGATTATTCCTAAATTGTTTATTGAGTCTAGAAAGAGAAAAATATTTGACAGGAAGGAATAAATGCTGCCAACACTGATTGCTTCACATTTCAAGGGCAAATTTGAAAGTGTACTTTCATCGTCAGAGAGATGTTCTCATAAACACCTGCAAGAGACATGAAAATCTGGCTGCTGGCATAATACAATAATAATCTAGAGATGCCTACATGCTGCACATGGGAGGATGTGCTGTGAAAGGCTGGTGTGAAAGGAAAGGAAAGAAAAGCAGAACAGACAAGAAGGAACACAAGCACTAATAAGCCAGCAGAGAAAATAAAAATTTTCATAGCAGCCCCCAGAATTTCCTTTCAAAAGGAAGATTGGCGAGATACTATCTGTAGAAGAAGTTCTGGCTGATAAACTAGAGCTAGAATTCTGATATTACATAGTCTCAGAAAGGAAGATGGTCTGCTTTTCCAAATATGTGAACCCTGCTCTGCCTTGTCTTTGCCAAAATCCTTCAGGTGCATGCCAGCTCTCTGTTTTGGAGCTGCCTTCTTGTCCACACAAACCACTTTTTTTACCAGAAAACATGGCACAATAGGACTACTTTCCCATTTTCAATCCCTCTGTTAGCTGGATTCCTAGCTCTTAGATTTTGTTTTCTCCCATGGAAAGTCTCAAGCCTCTCCTGGTGCCTGGTTCTCCCTGGCGCTTACCCTGACATGCTGTTGCTGCTATTCACAGCTCTACTGGTTTTCTTTCTTCAAATATCCAAATAAAACAGAGGTTTCTATGTGTTAACAATGCAATGTATTCAAGGAAAAACCAATAGTAATAAAAGGTATCAGATCACTCAAAGGAAAAAAAATAGATTAGGGGAGAGTATGGAAAGAAAAACTAGATTTAGCATTTTTCTCTCTGAAAAGAGAGAAAAATATACTGAAAAAAGAGAAAAATATAAATTGTTCATAAATTAAAATGTCAGTGGCTTTTTCCCTGTAGAGTGCATGTCATCTTTACTACAAATAATTCTGATTGTAATACACACATTTCCGTGACTACTGTCTTCTTTTCTGTTTGTCTTTATACAAATCTACTGCAAAACTTCTCTTCAAATATTCTTCATAATCTTCAAATATGAAGTTTGCTATGAAAGTTTTCCTAGCTCAACGTGTTTTGCCTGCCAGCACTTACACAGGCAGCCTTTGTGAGTTAATTATTCCAGGTGGTTTAATTCTTCATGACAAATAATAGAAATGTAGAAAAACACTTATTATTTTTCTAACCCTTACAGAAACTGAGCACTTGGCTGCATTAACTCTTGTGTGTCTTTTCAGAGACTGCAGGCACTTTCATGCCCAGAGACAATCTAATTTATAGCCCAAAAAAGAGAGTGAGACAATCCTTACAGTGAAATCAACAGCAAAGCTCTGTTTGTCTTTCTTGATTGGCTGAAGTTCCTCCAGTGTCTCAGTCCTGGAGTTCAGAGCTGGCTTGGTCAGATTCAGACCATAAATTATAAATGGCTCCTGTGTGACAATCACATCACTGAGCGGCATCAATGCTCAGTGCTTCTTGGACTTTGCAGCCCTGAGGGAATATCTGGGTGTTTGCATCTGAGCCAGCCCACACTTTAGTGATATGGAGATAAGACCTACTGAACCTCTGGAGCTCCAAACCATGAGGAGGATGCAGGTGCTCATGGAGATGCTCTTTAATCAATTATCTTTTACCTGAGTATGTCACTAGTGACCTCAATTCACACTTTGGTGCTGTCAGATAGAAACCCAAATAGGCAGCGGCTGCTCACCATGAGGGCTTAACTTCTAAGACTACAAAAAATGAAATACACAGGTGTTTCTGCACATTTGGATCTAACCAGACTACTGATCCTTTTTCCTTCTCCCTCAGGTCTTTGCTGGGGATAATATTATATTTGACTGCCAAGAAGAGTTAGAAAAATTGTTCATCATCAGTCCATAATTCATCACAGCCAGTTTTCAATCAAGCACTTGTTAGCTCTGATATTTTTATTACATTACTGCCCACATTATTAATGTTGTTTACAATGTAGACAATTTGTATTAATAACAGTTTAAAAAAAGTGACTTTGCTGTAATGTTTCAGAATAAAGTTGACATCAAAAGTTGACAATGCCTGAGATTCTCAAGATGAAATGCCACGTCAGTTTGACAAAAAATTTGTTTGTAGTTGTGCTCTGCATGATTGTTTATTGAAAAAGTTCATGAGCTGAGAAGACCTGATGTACTCGGTGCTATTGTATTATGCAGAAGCTGCTATGCTTCAGATCCTGGAGAAGGATAGGAATCTTAAATGAGGACAGAAACACCAGGGGTGTAAATGTCTCCTAACCCAAGATCTGCAATAATGAGCAACAGGGGGAGTTAAAAACTCTTGACGTGCAATGCCATAGTTTTGTATTAAATGCCTATTTTGCTTGATTTGAAACAGATCATATTAGTCAGTATCAGACACAGGTCAGGATATTAGTGATGCCTTGGAAGGCTGACCTGAAACAGAGACTGGACAGAGCTAGAGAATTAAGAAGGTATTTTTTGAAAGGCCTCCAGGATTCACCTTGGGCAGGACAGGAACCTGACCAAGGCTGTACCCTGGGTGGACTAAGAATAGCCACAAAATGACTGACCAGTCACAAGATCTTACATTTTTATAACTTTTGGTGTATTTGCATATTGGGGTTTAATTGTTCAATTACAAATTCAGGTTGTGAGGCCTCATCCTTCTTGTTCCTCCCTTCAGCCCAGCGTTTGTGCTTTTGGGCTGAAAGTTGTCCTTGGTCCTCAGCAGGAAAAGGATTTTTTATCTACCTGCTCTGTGAAGAGAGATTACTGGCACTTAATAGGTGGCTCAGAACAACACCCAAGCAAAACAGAATCTGAAAACATGAAAGCTAAAACTTAAGGCATCATTTGACGGTCTACTCATCTTTTATGATATCTAAATCAGAGAATCATATCATAGAATCATATGGCTTATTATGAATGGCTTAAGTTAGAAGGCACCTTAAAGACCACCTAGTTCCAAGCCCTCTACCATGGGCAGGGACACCTTTCCCTATATCAGGGAGAGCTCCATCCAACCTGGCCTTGAACACTTACAGGGATGGGGCATCCACAGCTTCTCTGGGGAACTCATTTTAGTACCTTGCTACCTGCTTGGTAAAGAATTTTTCCTAGCATCTAATCTCTCTAAACTAAATCTCTCCTCTTTTAGTTTAGAACTGTGCTCCTTTGTCCTATCATTATGTGCCCATGCAAAAAAGCCACTTTCCCTCAAAAGAATATAAGATTATAAGCCCCCTTCCATACTGCAAAGTCATAGTGAGGTCATCCCAGGGCCTTCTTTTCTCCAGGCTGAACAACTCCAGCTCTCTCAGCCTGTCTTCATAGGAGAGGTGCTCCATTCCTTGGATCATCCTCATGGCCTCTTCTGGACCCTCAGTAACAGGTTCATATCTTTTTTGTGTTGTGGCCCCAAAGATGGATGCAGCACTCCAGGGGAGGTCTCATGAGGGCAGAGCAGAGAGGCAGAATCACCTCCCTTGATCTGCTGGATACCCTGTTTTGAATACTTCCCAGGACATGATTGGCTTTCTGGGCTGCAAGAGAATATTGCTGGATCGTGTTGAGCTTTTAGTCCACAACCGCTCCCAAATCTTTCTCCACAGACTTCTCAAGGAGTTCATCTCCCAGCCTATACTTATGTCTAGGATTGCCCTGACCGAGGTGCAGCACCTTGCACTTGGAGTTGTTGGACCTCATTAGGTACTCATGGGCCCACTTCTCAAGATTATCCAGTCCCCCTCTGTGACTGATTTCACTGTGGTTTGGTACAGCCAGAAAGATCTGTCATATGTCTTCATCTCTGTGGAAGACTTGGAATACATGGAGATTTAGGGCAGCTGGTGAAACAGTAATCTGTGTGTGACACTGATGCTGTAATCGGTTGCTTGGGACAAAAAACAATTCAAAATATGACAAAGTTACATTGGCACATGATACTGATTGATTTAAAAAGGAAACTTTAATGATAATCTACTATAAACCCTCGCATCATGAAATTCTATAAACTAGTCAGTAGGGGAAATTTAGGTAGGCCAAACTGGTTTATTTGTCAGCAAAATTCCCATACAAAATTTGTTAACAATTGCTTAGGGCTGACTTGGGCAATTTCTTTCCTTTGTTGAGTTGAAGACCATGCTAGGTGCTTTTTAGGGAAGAAACACATAATTTTTGTTGCAGCTGCAGTGACTTTTATACCACTGTGTGCTGTTTACCAGGGTTACTGAGCTCCTCACAGCTCAAAGAAAAGATTTGTACACCACTTGCAAAAGTAACTGTAACCTGCAGGGCTTTTTGGAGGCAAACCTAGAAGCCAGATGACCTATAGTGAGTCATGATTTATACCCAGAGTGGGTTATACCTCTCCATTAGAAATAGTCATGGGCTGGAGAGGCAGTTCAGAGCTTTCTACTGAAGCCTATACAAAAAAGCCAGCATTTGTCAGACTAGTGCTTACAGAAAATTGAGTTAAAACTAGTGCTAAAGTGCTATACAGGCACCACAGAACATTCAGATGCCCATGGTAAAATAATCTCCCTCCACCACTCCACAGGGATCTAGTATTCTCTATCAAGCATTACACATGTGGTATAATTGTGCTGCATAAGTCTGGCTGGATTTGTTTTGCCTTTATTTGTCTCTCTTTTCTTAATTACCTGTATTCATGAACAGTTTGGCACTTCTGTCAGAGACCCTTGCAGCCCTAGGAGACAGTTATTACATTACCAGCCTACAGGTGAATGTTGCATTATTTAAGTTGGAGTCAAGGTCCTGGTATGGGCTAATTCAAGCTCTTAAGTGCCCTACAAATCTACCAGTGTACCTGACAAATGGATCTGGCTGTCACTAATCAGCAGTGTGAAAGTGCTCTACTCATAGTTACTCATGTAAAACCTATTGAAAGTCCTAATGTTCATTTGGTCACTAGTCATTAACAGTAAAAGAGAATCACACAAAAATTCAGATTGGAAGGGACCTCAAGAGCTCTCCAGACCAACCTCCTGCTTAAAAAAGACTCAGTTATGAGACCAGACCAAGCTGCTGACAGCTATATCAGATGGGTCTTGAAAACCTCCAGGAATGGGACTGTTCATTCTCTGTGTACAATTTGTGCCACTGCTGAACTGGCATGGGGAAAATGTTTCCCCTTATGTCCATTCTGAACCTCTCTTATTTCAAAGTCTGCTGTTCCTCACCCCCCAACCATGCATTGCTAGGAGCAACCCAGACCTATTTCCTTGATGCTGTACCCATAGGAAGCAACAGCAGATGTTGAGTCTTCCCCAAACCACTCCTTCAACAGACTGAACCAGCCCAGATCCCCCAGTCTTTGCCTGCAGTCCTGTCCCTGTCATTGTGGCTGTCCTGTGCTGGCATTGCTCTACTTTGTCTACATCTTTCTCATACTGTGAGTGAGACAAAGATAAGACTCAGCTGTCAAAGGTGTCTGTGATTGGGATCCTGACCTTCAGCCCTTCTGTGGGAATACTCAAACTAAAGCAATCAGAACTAGTGATGTGGTCATGCCTTAAATCAATGCTCAACTTGCTCTCATTTAATTTACAAAATAAAATTTGAAAAGTGACAGTGTGATTCTGTCACTACAAAGTGATAATCTCCTGGAATTTCTGTACAGTATCAGAAATGGAAAACAGAGCTCCCAGCAATGTATCACAGTGAAAGCTCACAAAGCACTCAGTTCGTGGTAACAGAAGTCTTTTAAGTTTTTTTTTTTTGTCAATAAAACACCTCTAAAAGCTTTCCTAGTAAATCCTTGAGGGTTTCCTTGCATAGAATATGGTGTTTTTTTCCTGGAAATTAGCTTTCTAGTGGGTGGCCTAGTTCAGATGTGCTGAACATCTAAACATTAAAGTCAGTGAAAACTAGGGGGGATGGAGGGGCAGGAGATTACTCACAATGGAGATTAGGCTTACCTGATGGTAGCTTTGTCTTAGAAACCACTAGCTCAGAAATAAATTGATTTGATAGAAGAAACAAGCTAAACAAAGCAAGAAAACCCACATTTAAAATTTGTTTTTATTTTCACATAGCTCTAAGGGATGGTAGTAAAAAATGATGCAGCTCCCTGTGTGACATTTCAAATATCTTTACTTCAGCACTGGGCTTGTCCTATTTGTGTTTGCTTTTTATGAAAATTCCAGAGAATTTTTGGTACAAAATTTGTTGGTAGGAAAGTTTGCCAAAAGAATAAACTTCATAACTGGAAATTCAATTCCAGGAAGTCAACGGGGCCTCCTTTTTGACAATTCCAGATGCTTGAGAAGAGCAGATTGAAAGTCATGATCAGCTATTTGCACCCTAAACTTGCTTTGAAGAGTAATACTATCCAATGTGAAACAGAAATGGTAAAATGTGCCCTCTGTGGGCAATAAAACCAGCTCCATTGTCAATGATAAAAACACACTAAACCCAGTTAACTAACTGTATTTCTGAACTGCACATTTTGCAGAAAGTCCTTATTATAGGCTGCATATCCTACAAGATATCAAGAGAGAAGACACCTCCACCTTTGCAGACTGTTCTGGATTTCACATAGGAGCTGTGCTTTTTCTTCCCCCCAGTTTTTTTGTCTTTAAATTTTCTCTGGGTTCTGCATTCTCTAGTTGCCTTGTTTTTCCTGGGTTTGATTTTGGAAAGAAAGTAGAGCTTATTCTTTCTATGCCCTTCTTTTCTTTCCACACCAAGCTTTACTTTCTTGAGAATTTGTTTTTGTTAGCTTTTTGGTTTTTTTTTTTTTAACACTGTTTCTGTTTACTTGAGATGTGTTTCTCCTCTGGACTGTTTTTCCCCTTCCTCAATTACATCTTTTTTTCCTTTCATGCTGTTTTTCTTTGCCCTGGCTTTCCATTTCATTCCCCTGCCAGTATGTTTGTTTTTCAGATTCTGCAGCTTCTTTAGGCTCTGACTTCTATCAGCTGCAGGAGCTGAGAGGAATGATGTACAATGGACGGCTCCTCTGGGATCACGGCTTCAATGCACGGAGAAGGCACCAAGGACTCAGGCAGCCCTAATCATATTGCACAGTTTGATTGCAGTGTGATTACCCCTGCAAGAAGGGTTGTTTTCTTTCTCCCACCACAGAGAGCCAGGTAGTCAGCACTGAATAAGAGAAAATTTGAATGGCATCAGACAATTGAAATGCTTTCTAAATAATGGATCCACATCCTGGCTATACAAACTAAGAATGTATTCCTATTGTTGTTGAACTCCTCAGGAGCTATACAGAGTCCTCAGAAAGGCCCTTTCACATGGGAACAGATGTGCAAAAGAAAGTATTTATAGGAAATTATCTTTTTCCCCCCAGAGTTCTAGAGAGATGTAAAATGGCAGCATGGGAACATACACCATAGTAACTGCTCTAACCCAGAAATGTGCTTTGTATAAATACACTCAGAAGAACAGATGCTTAGAGATGCATAGGTTATGTCTTATCCTTATTTTAGCGTGGAGCAAGCTGAGATCCCCACTTCCTTCTAGGAAAACAGAAGTTAAGAGTGGAAAAATAGTACTGTTAGGAAAAGGCTATTGTTTGTTTTAACTGGAAAGATTTCTTTTAGGAGTGGTTTTATTTTGAACTCCAACTTCACATGCATGTTCAGACCTTAGGTCTTCAGCCTCAAAGCAGGGATAAAGCACCTTGCAAGAAGTAAGGAGGCACAGATCACTCCTTTTCATCTACCAGCACCAGTGACAGATGCCCTGGGCTGCTGCACTGCCATGAGAAGAGGGGCAGCAAGGAAGGCAGCAAGAAGGCAGAGAGGTGCTGGTAGGATGAGATTATGTGTTGTTACACACAGTGGGAGAATGGTCCAGTAGCTAGTGAAGTAGCACAGAAGTTAAGCTAGGTGATTTTAATTCTCTATTCCATTACCCACTATTGCAGTAGTGATGGGAAAACTGCAAGATCCTGTTTTTTTGACAATATTTGAGTGCCTGACTGCTATTAATTTCAAGGGAAACAAAACACATAAATATTTTTCCCATATCTCAAAGTTGGTACCAAATCTTTCCAGTTTGCTGCTCTACTTCCTCCTACAGGTACTTGGGAATAAAAGTGTCAGGGAGATTTCATGGAGCTGCTCAGCATGGAGCTGTGGAAACTGTGATCAGCACCTTGGGTGTCTTGTAGAAATCCCAGTTGTGTGTGTAGCTACCAGGCATGAGCAGGCAGACATGTCCTTAGCACCAAGTTCTCCCCAGACATCCCCCCCACACCTGTCTTGCTGATGGGCACACTTTGACCAGGTACAATCTACCTAAAAAATACCAACTGCCTTCAGCAGAAGGCATTTCATACTTCTGGGGTATTCCAGGAAGAATTTCAGGTTATTTATTCCATCTGCACAGTATCAGTCAAATCATCCTGTAAGGGCTCCTGCATAAAAGGAGCTGACAGTGCCAGCAGGACCTGCTGGGGACTGTCATTACTGCCTCTGCTGTACCTTGTAGCACAGTGTGCATGTAGAGAGCACTGATCTTCCAACTGCAGTTTACAGAAAGGTCACTCACAGCAGAAAGCAGTGTAAGTGGTTGGATCATCTGGCTTTGAAGCCTTTCACACTCAAAAGGATGTATGTATGTATCTTGGCTATGCAGCCAAGAAGCCTGAGGGAAAGCCAAGAATTTTTGTCACTAATAAATTTGTGGGCAACTGAAGTAATGCCCAACTCTTACTTCATCTGGCTCCTGTCTCACAAATGTCATAGTTTTTGAGGAGAGACTGAAGTCCAGGAGCATCCCTGACAGTTTTTATGAAGAAGCTTCACCAGGTTGCTCACCAGGCTCACCATCCAATGCAGGACAGAGGCATGGTTAGGGGAGCTGATGGGGCACAGCCCAAAGAAGACAAAGGGAGCGAGGCAGAGCCGTGCAGGATGCTAAGGTGAGAGGTCAGGTCTGCATCCTCTCTGACACAGGAAGGGCAGTGGCAGTCCATGAGGATTGCTCCTGCTGAAAGCCTGCAGGATGACAGGGGAGACCACGTTGAGGGACCAGGGACAGAGGTCACCATCAGAATGAAACAGAAGGGCCATTCACACCTTCTGCTGGCTCTTTTCTCCCCATCCAATGGAAGCAATATTATCTTTGTGATTTCAGTGATTTATTGTGAAATTTGGAGCAGAGGGGGTTGTCACAAATTCAACACTTTGACATTGTTGTGACTTTTACAGGAACAAGGAGATTGTAAAGAAAAAGCACAACTCAGCTTTCAGTTCAGTAGCTATGGCAAGTTAGGAAACAGAGTGAGACACAGATAAAATTAATATGACAAATAAATGGGTATTTCTATGATAGTGTTTGAAAGAATTTTCTGTGCAAACAAGATAATCTTAAAATGACCATGCTGGGAATCACAGCTTAAAATAAATATCAATAAAATTTACAATGTATTTGTGAAAATACAACTATTTTATGGTTTTTCATAAACACTGCAAGCACAAAAAATGAGAGTTCATTCCTTTTCTGAGTATGTTATTATTGCTTTTCTGGAACACACAGGTTATTTCCTCATTCTATTTAAAACCTTTCATCATCTCTTTATCTAATCTCAGAACCACATGGGATCCTACTTCTACTAATCTATCTTATGTGTTTAGTGAAAGCTGATGGCAAGATAGGGAGAAGAGCTCATAATTTTAATGAAAAGTAATGATCAAAGTATTTAGTGCACCATTTAGAGTAAAAAAATGAAGGGTACAATTTAAAATGCTACACTAACATTTTGTATGCTGTTGACTAGATAACCTATACATAACAATATACATTACCTTCTTGGCCACCACATTGATGCTATTCAAGTGTTTCAGCAAGATGCTGGAATCACAAACTACAAGACAACACTGAAAGCAATTTGTTATAAGATACTCCTTCAAAATGAGACTGCATGTACTGATTTCTTTTTAAACTGATTTGGGTTGCCTCTGGTTGTACAAAGAGATTGATTCCTATGAAGTGAAAGAGCTCTGCTGTATCACTGTCATGGCAACATGACAGACATGGCTTCATATGAACACATTGCTTATTAGATTATGAGCAAAGCTGAACGCTGTCATGTACAGAACATATCTCCTCTCTAAAGGAAAACCTGGCTGTGCTAGGAAGCAGAAAGAGAAAACTGAGAGAAGTCCCTGGGTGTGTGCCACAGGAGTGATACACAGGGGCTCTAGGTGAGGGTTTTCCTCACTTGCTGTTGTGTTTATCCATATTGTGTCTTCTTTTTTACCTAGATCTTTGTCCTTTTTTTTTTTTCAGTCAGAAGTCTCAAAAATCTGCTTAGGTTAGTGAGGATAATTTGTCCCTTAGATAGTTAAAAAGGGTTAATATTATACAGGGCAAAGATGATTTCAAGTCAACTCCTTCTCTTTGGGGAGAAGTTGGAACTCTATGGAGGACATATGTCAAAACCCTGGAGATAATTAATTCATAAAATTAGTGATTCAGATAAGCAGCAGGAAACAATTTAGTACCAGATAAAAAGAAATCTTGCACAAAATCAATTACAAATCCTACCTTTTACTGGAATTGAAACTAGTAGCCCTTGCAGGCGTTTCCATTCCCATGGGACCTGGGGCAGGGCTCTACTGCACTGTCTGCACTGTCCCCTTATCCCTTATCCCTTATCCCTTATCCCTTATCCCTTATCCCACTCCTTAGCAGAATGCAGCTCTCTCATTCTAACTACCTGGCACCAGAGACCTCCCAGCATTACATTTTCTTCTAGATTACATTTTTGGGCATAACACCTAAAGCCCATTTAGAACAGTTGGAGGCATATCTACATTAACATGCACGTGTCAGTGCCATCTAATTGAGTTAATTAACAGAAGCACTGTGTCACTCTGATGTGGCTGTGTTGCTTCTGGGCCCAGAGCTCACAAGCTTGCAGTTATTTATGATCCCTGCATCCCACTCCATTATGAAGTTGGGTAGACTCTATCATTAGTCTGAGACAAAGATTGTTTCTGCATCTTACTTAAGTTAGTTTTTCTATTATTTATTTACCTCATTAAGGTTTAAATCCTCATGAACATACATCCTCATTATTGTTCTGTCCTTGTAGAAAACCTTCACCAAGACCTCTGTGCTGCTTATGGATTGTATAAAGGACTCCTGAGTGCTGAATTACTGATCAGCTGGCTTCTGATCTTACTCTGGAGTGAGTGACTAATAGCAGAGCCACTGTTGCACATAACTAATGGGAGTCAGAGCCTTCCTCTGGGTCTCATCTGCACTCCCATGCAGTTTACCCTTGTTGCCATCAGTGTGTTTGAAATGGGATTTTATTGCAGTGACTTCAATACTGTCAAAATCACCACTAACATCGCCACTGCCACGACCTTTGAATAACTAGCTCTGAGAAATGCAGATGGGACCACTCACTAAATAGTCCCTCTTTTTCTCTGAGTATTTGTTATTCATAGGTATCTTCTGAATAATCTGGATGAATAACATTTGAGCTATAGACTGCTCACATGCCATCACTCACACTATCAATGTTCATTACTCCTGTTATGTGACTTGGCTGCCTAAGTTTCTGCCCTTTGATTTTTAAACAAAAGAATAACAAGGAGATATGACTATGAATTTTCACAGCAAGCATAATTTTTACTAAAATTCATTATTTCAAAACATGTGCATTTCAGACACCTGAGAAGACCTGTCCTCTGAAAGGACTTGCATGCTGCTTGGCCTTCCCAGAGACCTTAAAATGACAATCCCACCAGGTTTACCCTTCAGTGGTGGTTTTTCATTTCCTTTGGGTCTGAAGATCTTTCTTGATGTGAGGCAGCTAAGAAAACGTTACATATATATATATATATTAGCAGCATGCATACAGCTCTCTCTGCAAATAAAGAAAAACTTTTGTGCTCTCAAGCTCCTCTGCTTTTTTCTTCTCACTCCATTAATCTAATAAAATATGTTGTCTCTCCTTAGAAACCCTATTCACTTTCTGAGGGAACAGAAGGAAGCCAGGGTATTTGCATATTGAACAGAATAGAAATTGTTGCATGATGCTCCCCAAAGAGCAGATGAAAATAGGAGCATTTATTTGCAGCTGCCAGTGGAACAGAGAGATATGAAACTTTGTTAGTACTTTGCCAGAAACTGGAAATCAGTGGGGAGTAAGCGCCCCGAGGGCTCTTCCTGACACATGGAGCAGATGAATGGAGGAGGCAATACAATTAGAGAAGCCACAAAATGTTTGGAAATGCCAAGAACTCGCAGGTTTTACAGTCAATGCTCTGGACTACCAAATACCCTGGAGAAAGGGAAATGACAAAATCTGGGAGTAGAGATGAGCTGCAAGAAGGCCGTGGGGTTCTAGGGTTTTTCCAATTCAATGTGTTCCCAATGGGTTAGAATCAGAGTACCCATGAAGATGTAATCAAAACTGTCAGCAGAAAAATAATTACTCCAATTAAAGATCTGCATCAGATGCTGAATTTGAAGGGGTTAAAGAGGAAAGAGATCTGGTTCCAGCCACTCAGGGCAAGAGGAAAACTATGAGTGTGTGAAAAAGTGGCTCAGAAATCCTTGGCAGCTAGAGTTGATTTGGTACTGAAAGCGTATTTTCCCTGGGATGTGGTAAGAAGCAGAGGGGTAAGAACAGAAATTAGATAAAAACTAGATACTTTAAGAATTATGAATATGCTATGGCAAGCCAGGGACCATAATTTGTTAGTTGTGGAGAGCAGTATTGCCCAAAGGAGGGGACGTGAAGGAGCTCAGTGCTGTGACACTGGCAGCCTGAGGCTCAGCACTGCTGGCAGAGTTGCTTCTGGTGCTCACATGCCCCTTCCTCTTCTTCAGCCAACACTACAGTCAAAGACTGCTCCTTAATTCCATGCAATCCTCTCAGCATTACCCTTCACTGCTGCAGGAGCAGTGTTCCTGTATCAACTGAAAAACAAATCAATAAAATGAATTTTGAGGTAGGTGACCGACTGTCCACACTTTTGCTGAAATCACATGCAATACAGGAGATTTTAAAGAAATTCCCCCATCTTGTTTTCATGATATGAGAATCTATTCTTTGTAGAAAGGTTTGTCTTACTGCCTGGGAAACTGACATAAGGCTTTATGAGCTGATTTCTATTTCAGACCAAACCAAGGATCTTGTTTTTCTCAGGCTTGTCTCAGCTGAAAAATATGGCATATTTCAGTTTGTATCTACTGAAATTTGATGGCAACCTTAGAGATGTCAGTGTAAAGACTGTCAAAATACAAAGCTATTTAATATAGCTTCATGTCACCATCTAAATGATCTTAAAAGAAAACTGAACATTTACAAGCAAAACCTGAATGGAAAAGCTGTGCAGAAAAATGCTTAGTGATGTTGTCACGACAACAATGAAAGTCAGTAGATTACCAGTTAAAAGCATCTGTAATTTGAAGCTTTTCCTGGGAAAAATGGAAGCTGCCTCCTTTGACATGTGATGAGTTTATAAGAGTGAAGCGTGTTCCCTCTCTGGAAGAAACTACCATATTTTTAAAAAAAAATTATGTTGACAAAATTGAAGACTAAAAGTGGCAAATGATGCATTGCATCACAACTAAAGGAGTCACATCCCTGGCAATTAGACTGAAATAAAATAGTTTCTAAATGTTCTAGAAATGCAAATTCTCATATAAACTTGAAAGTGTTCATGGAGAACTGCCACTGAATACATTATAAATAAGTAAAAAGCATTATTCTGGAACTAAGTGGTTCAGAATTCTTCAAGATAGGTTTATAAAGAAGTGTAGAGGTTTCAATCAGCCAAAAATATTCAAGTTACTTAGCAATCTGAAATTCGATAAACATGGAAAGCAGAAAGTGATTTTAGCCAGAACTCACTTGCAATGAAGATTGTGCAGGAAACAGACCTTGCCTCTCACAAAGGATTTTATACTTTTCAATCTTGACTTGGTTCTGAATCTAAATGAAATATAATAAAAAATAGAAAGGAAAACACACACAAAAAGAATCTTATCAGTTTTATAAAAACATTTCCATTTGCTTTTACCTGTTTTATTTTCCCCCTTTGCTTCATGAATAATCGCTCTCCCCCATCCTTGGCTATGTCTGTCTTAAACTCTAGCTATTTATTTTCTCTTCCTAATCTCTTTATTTGACTGCTCACTCACAAACTCAGTAATTGCTGTCCTTGCTCCTGGGAGACCATTTTTGTCAAAGCTCTTACAGACTTTTATATGCCTTGTTCCATCACCAGCTCTCCATTCTCCTTCTCCAAAGTCTGCCAGCTATTTTGAACCTGTCATCTGCACCTTTCTTCTCCAAAGCTTGTGCTTTCTTCTCTTTGCCTGCTTCTAAGACCTGCCTTACAGCAAAGTCCTCTGTGGTTAGAGCAGGCTCTCTTTCCTTCTCTTGCCATCTACAATCAGTCTCTCAGTCACAAATATAATTGCCACCTTGCATTGACTCCTTACACTGATTGCTCTGATAAAACCCCTTGTGTCCAGCTGCACCAACAGCCATGACTTATCTTTGTATCCATCAATATTTCATATTGATGGATTCAAGGATAAGCCAGCCTGGTGCACAGTTTTAATGGCAACAAAATGGAGGAGATCTATCCCAATACAGTGCAAATTCCACGTCCTGCTTCCACAGATTTCCAAAGACACTTTTTGTTCTAAAGTTGTCAATCAAGAATTTTCAGGTTATGGAGGAATGGAAGATTATGCAAGGATATATGAGGTCATTTTGTCAGTTTTCCTTGGAATACTCTGGATACAGGACTATGGCCAAGAGTTAGAGCACAACACTCTGAGAACTTAAATTCACAAAATGGAGAGGAAAAGGAATATAAAAAGAAGATACTTATCTACAGCCACACAGCAGCCCTGTAGCAGATTTCTTTATAGTCTGCCAGAGTCCTGAACTACTGACTCGTACACAAGGAATAGTTCTGTATGCATTGATTAATGTACTGTCCTACCAACTCTATACAAAGCTAAAGAGAATTAAAAAAAAAAAAAAAAAAAACTTCCATAATCCATTGCTAAAAGCATTCTTGGAAATAAACCCCTTGTTTTAGCATTTACTTTATACCACAGCTCCTTCAGGGGCAGATTTGTAAAAATGCCCGGGCATCTAATGATGTTGACAGATTTCCAGTTACATTTCTAAGAGACAGAATGTGTATAAATTCCATCATGCAGATCTCTGTAGCATTTAGGAATGACATTAATTTCCTTTGCTGTAGTTTTAATTTTTTCAGTTTTTTTTTTTAACTTAGTCTATTTAGTTTTTGTTCCAAATATTATGTAAATCTTGAGAGAAAAGTAGTTCTCTAACACTGAATTGGGCTTTCAGAGTCTCAGAAAACCTGAGAAGAAATAAGTACATTGGGTTCTTCCTTATCAGGAGAAAGACATCTCTCCCCACAAAAATAAGACTGATGATCTGAGGACTGAGGTGCATACTCCACTGCTGCACCAGGGCTCTAGAGGGATGAGTTTCCTAAATTGAAGATGTAGGTGATCAAAAATTGTGAACAGATCCTCAGTTCACTTGCTGTAGAGGGTTTGTCTGCCATTTTCTGCCATGGGGCATTATGTGTGGTTGTTCTGCCTTCTTATGCAGAGGCATTTTGGCTCCCCTGTGTCTGTGCTGTGCAACCCAGTGGTCCAGATTTTATGTCCTGATTGCCAAGAAGTGCATGGCCCAAAGGATGTGTCTTGGCTCTCCAGAGAACTGAGAGCACAGTGCCTTCAAACTAAGGTGCTTGTGCTAGCTTCCCCAGGGACTCAGCAAGCTGGAACAAGTGCAGCTGCCTAGCTTAGCCTGTCAAAGGTATTGTGAGGTTTATGCATTGTATAATATGCTGGGAAAAGGTATGTTACTCGAAACCTTCAGATGAAAGCTTCTCCAGGAATGCAGGGATGATGATGAGTATTCCTGTGCCCATCAGGGCCACTGCTTTCCTCCAAAGCACCACGGTGAGGGTTTGGTGGTGTGCCTCAAGGAGGAAGGGCTGTGCTGTGTCTCTGCAAAGCTGGCTGAAGGTAACAGGAAAAAAACAGCTTGTAATGGGGCTGTGTCGACAGTCAGTGAACAATCTAAATGAACTGATCATCCCTTGCCTGTGCAGGGAGGAAAAGGGAAAGTAATTAACTCCAAACCCAAACCCATGCTGTTGTTTTCATGGTGGCAGCATTGGCAATGTATCTGTGCTGCTCATTTAGAACAAGAAGCAGCAGTCTCCTTCCATGTCCTGACTGGGCACTTAAGCAGTGAGGATTGGATTAAACAGTGTCATACAAGCACTGCTGCTCACAGCATCAGATGGCTTTGATGTAAATGACACAGGAAGCTGTTGCTCTCCATAGTGAGCTGATATGCAGGGAAAGAGAGATCTGTAGAGATGGGATTCAATTGTGGGAACTTTGTGGGTGTTAAATGAACCTGATTTGGAAGACTGCCAAGGCAGGAGATGCAGGAAAATCTGATGAGAGATACCAGGCATGAGAGTAAATTGTGTTTCAGAGGTTGGTGAAAAAGCTAAAATTAAACCATTATCAAAGAAAAGCCTCGGACAGTTTGTTTTAAAACAGTTAATGGCCAGAGCCTACAGAAAACCTAATTAAAAGAGAAAAGAAAACAAATAGGGTTTAGGACTGATGCAGTGCATTCAGAAACAGTTTTATAGGTGGATTTTTCCTGTTCCCTGCTGTATTTCTGTGACTAAAACAGCCATTATGGTGAGACTCATTAAAAAGGGTTTGTGGCTATGTAAGAGCAAGGTGTTTTGCACAGGGCTGTAACATGAAGGCCCATTGCTAATTTCTGTCATGAGAAAGGTAGAGAACGGGCTTTTATCTTGGAGGTGATTCTGAAGAAAAGGTACCTTAGAGATCCTTAGAGCTTTGCATCCCAGGACTGCAGTAGGATCAGAGCTGCCAAAAAAATGGAGCAAACTGTAAGCACTACAGCTGCCTTGAGATGGAACACTACAACTGCCTTTTCCTAAGCTGAGTGATGATGGGTGGGCGTTATACCAGCTAAGTTAACCTGTTCATACTCCAGGTGTTTATACCTTAACACACCATCATGACCTAATTTTATATCTGAATAAAAGAGACTGGCATTTTCAAGCTGTGATTTATCTGGCCTAGTTAGATACCTACCTTAGGATGATATGAATCACACCCTGAACGTGTTTGTCTCCACTGACTTGTAGAAGGAATCTAGAGAAATAATGTGGTGTAAATACATTTACATTCCATCAGATTTAACACATTGCTGTGAATCACCTGGAAGGGAGATTTACTATGAATTTGAGGTAGTTTCTCTTCTGACTTCTTCAGAAATACAAGTTCTAGAGAGAAGCAACTATTGCTTTTCCCTACTGCTGTGCTTTTCACTTTCTGTGCTCAGGGGGATAAAACAGTTTCCAGCAAAAGGTTAGCCAAAATTTGAGACTTATGAGTTCCTCAGCTGCCTAGAAATATCTGTTGTGTGCTAAAAGAAGCCTGTCTTCCAGTCCTAGCCCTGCATAAGTCTTACCCTGCAACCTAGGAGTTGACAAATTCAGCCTTACACAACTGGCATCCAATCCAACCCGTACCAGTCTGGACCTCCAATGCTGTGGATATCTCATCTTCAGCTCTCTGCTGTCATTTTGGTTAGGGTTGGGCTCAGAGAGCCACTGAGCCTACATCTGCAGGAACACTGGGCTTGGAAAAAGCACGACACTGCACCAGCACTGGTCCATCCACACCATTTTAATGTGGGCCAAAAATGGTGCTGGGGACCTCAGCCTCCAACTGCTATTGGGATTAGGGTTTGGGTCCAGAGAGCCACACAGACTGCAGCTCCAGGGTCACTGGGGATCCAAAAGTCATGAGATGGAGATTTCTACAGGTTGTTGGCAATCCCAGCTTTCTGTTGCTGCCCCCAGGAGTCAGCATCTAACAGCAGTGACTGGTGCCTGGGCCCAAATTCCTCTGAGGGTCCTCATCCAGAATTGCTGGGGTATTTGGCTCCTGTGGCAGAGGAATTTGTTGGGATGCAAGGTGCTCCTTGCTGCTTGCCCTGCCACTGCCATGGCTTAGAGAAGCCTTGACATCTGTTTAGATGGAGTGTTTAGCAGCTCCTCTCCAGTAAGGCTGGGACTCATTGACCCCCCTTTTCCAGTGTCTGGGCTCTATTTGTGTAGCAGATGTCTGGGGGGAAACATAAACACAGGATGGGTGTGTTGGTGATGCATCCCCATGGTGATCTCCCAGCCCCAGAACACTTCTGGCTCAGGAACCTGAGGGATGAGAAAATGTGTGCATTGTTGGGAACCCCTGACAGATTTTTCTCCTGTTAATTTGTCTGATGGCATCCGTGTAGACTTAAAACATCTAAAGATGCCAGTAATCCCCAAAAACTGCTCAAGCTATTGCTCTTCAAACCCTCACCTGTCCCTTTCTGTCTCCTTTTTACCTCTGACTGGTGTAAGAGGGACAAGGAAGAGCTGCATTATAGCACAGTTAGGACCACAATCACCAGAGACACTCTGGGCTGTTTCCATGGATTTTCTGTAGCCTGGGAGGTTGATGTTGGTGTTTACAGTCCCAGAGTGTTCATCCTGGTCGCCATTCTTTTAAAACCTATTATGCATTTTCTATAACAATTGAGCTGGTTGTTCTTTGTGAAAGCTCTATCAAATATATTGTGCATATATCTGGCTGGCTGTCACAGGTAATCTGCTCTTTTTGCTAATGGCTACAGTTCTCTGAAATTGTTTTGCACCTCTAGACTCTCTGAATAGAAGTGTTGTTTGCCGTGTGCTCATTTCCCATTTTATTACTGATGTAATGGTTCCTTTGCAAAGATTAACTGAGTCACGGGGCCTCTTAATATAAGCAACCTCAGAGCAAAAGAAAGAGAAATTGATATAGTTTATCCTACATCAAAAAAATACTTCAGATGTTTATTTAGTAAGTGGTGGCATGAATAACTTAAAATTACCCACTGTGCAATGTCAAAGGAGCATCAGAAAGGTTACAGTGAAAAAACTCCAGATCTCACCAGAAATCATTCTTATCCTATAAACATGACATCTTTTCCTTATATTTATGCATAATTAAATTTGCTACTTGCAGACAAAAATTCCTGTCACAGACTTTCCTAGTTTATACACCATTAGAGTTAAGTATGCTTGGCCATATAAAATTTAAAGAAAAGGATAATTTGTTTCTAAGGACACCCTGATGCTTATAAGCTGTCCTGATGGGTGACACAACATCAGAAGAGAGAGCAGTAAAGTACAAATCAGTTAGAGCAGGTTTGCCTGAGATGGCTCTCTCTTCAGCTGAACATGGCATTCATGGACTGTGCTTCAGACAGC
This sequence comes from Cisticola juncidis, assembly GCA_013400215.1. Taxonomy (NCBI): domain Eukaryota; kingdom Metazoa; phylum Chordata; class Aves; order Passeriformes; family Cisticolidae; genus Cisticola; species Cisticola juncidis. The sequence goes on from VXBR01002740.1 coordinate 1,974,983, forward strand.
TGGTCTGAGTCCAAAATAGTAATGGTCCTTGATATATGCAAGAGTAAATGGGTGCCCATGAACTTGGTGTCACACTCTGCTGTGTGGTGCTGACAGCTGACTGCAGTTGCCAGAGACAAGGATTTCCAGAAAGCCTCAGGTCTTCATTAGAAAGTGCCTACAAGAGAAATGAATGTCTTATTACACAGTTCTCTGGTGCTCTGCCAAACCTGACCTTCCCGTGCCCTCCATGAGTGCTCATCCCTGGGTGGGGAGGGCTACCTCATCACAAAATATCCCCATCAGCGGTTTGTGCTGGCCCCAGTTCTCCATGAGTGATGCAGAAATAAGGTAATGGAGGAGTTCCTGGCTAAAATTACTGTGCAGCTCTGCAGTGTTATGGGTGTACAGCTGCCCATGGTCAGCAAACCAGGTCTCAGGGCTGCTGTTCTTTGAGATCCTCTTTGGGGTTGCTGTTTCTTAAGGTAATAAGGTTTTTTGTCTTTTCTTTTGCTCTTAAGTGTTTTACACTAGAGGTAGAGATGACAAGCTGAGTCTGCCAGTTCATGTTTCTAAGGTAGTTTATTTTTTATTATCTCAGTTCTTTCTTTGCTCTGCCAGGTCTCCCTGGCAGGGTACTTTATCTTAGTTCTTTCTCTGCTCTGTGAGGCATCCCCAGCAGAGCAGGACATGTGGCAGGACTGGGGTGGGTCAGAGAGCCTTGTACTTTATGTACAGTACTCTTGACTTAACTACCGTTCGAAACGTACTTTTTATTTACAAAATTTTACCAATGCCTACTACCTATACTAACATGTCCTTTCTACTCTAAACCAATCCTTGAGATCTAACTTAGCAGAAAATGGGGAATGAGAGCAAGAACAAGGAGCACAGGGGCCACTCCTTAACTTCTCCATCTTGTCTCTTCAACTCCATATACTAAAATCCTAGATTCTACATTTACATTCTATGATAGACTAAATACTACTTATTTTGAATTCTCTCAGCTTGTGATTCTTCATACAATGTGGGCATATATTCTTATGGGCAGGGATCAGAGGCAGTGTCCTCCTGGGCCCTGTGTGAGGCTGGTTGACCCCCTTGTACAGATCTCAGACCCCTCTGTCTGGTCTCCAAACCCTCCAGGGTGGCCAGAGGGATGTTTTAGACTCCAACAGCCAGGCACCGGGAGGTTCTACTGAAACAAACCTGAGTCCTCAGAGAATGATTCTTGTAAGGCAGCTGAGGAGAAACTGCTGTGATACTTAAATCTTCAGACTTGGGATACTAAAGCAAGAACAGACAAAAGCCCTAATTCTTAACACTTATTGTTATTCCATGCAGCAAACTACACACACAGATGCAGATTATGCATCTGAGCTATCGTGGTTACACTGCTATATTTAGTTTGCATATATTTCATAGTGTTGCACAGTCTTTCTGTAAGAGCTAATAAAACCTGAGGAATTGCTCAAGAATGCATTGAGAGCCTAATTATCTCACTAGTAGGCTTCAAAAATTGAAGTTTTCTGAAGATAGTGGGAGCTCTGACATATCAGGATTAAAACAGGATACATGTTTTTCCAAATTTCAATGATGCTTGTGTTGCTGGAGCTGAATTGAACAGATCTATTAAAAAGATCAGGAAAAAAAGTTCATTTTCACAGAAATATCCCTATGTACATGACAGGCTGGTGAAGATTGGATGAGAAGCTGAAATTGGTATCTGTGTGTAATATCAGTTGACATTTTTATGCCTAGGAACTCCATGTACTGTCAGAGGAACCAGGTATTTTGTTCTCAGTTTCTGCAAGCTGTATTGCCTTTGTTTGCCTGTCTCATATATTAAGTAATACAGTGATACATCTTATTCAGGTTTTTATTACATACCAGTGTTTCCATCTTCTTCTAGCCCAGACCTGTGCCTCAGTACACAGAGGGGATGAGGCTCCTCTAGACAGCAATAATAGAAAACTTCCATCTCTATTCTTTGCAATGGATTCTATTTTGTTTACTGTACATTTTTCAAACTGTCTCCTACAAACAGAATCATTAATTTTTCATGTTTTTTTAGTGGACTTATTAGTAATGACGTTCAGCTTTCCATGAACTTTCCTTTATTTTGACAATGCTTTTGAAAGATGAGTACTGTCAGCTGCATTTTGCAGTTGTCAAACATAGGTGTGAAGAAAATAAAACAAAAAGGAGAATAATTTGGTGTGGGTTTTTTTTAGAAGTATGTAACATGACGTGGTATTTTACATTTTTTGAGTTCTTCTTTGAATGACCACTGCAGCTGTGAATCTCCAGTTTCTCACCTTCCTGCCAAATTTCAAGAGTCTTCTCTGAGAGATCACCAGCATTTGTAACACAGAAAAAACCTAACTTCATTCAGAGAACGACTGTGAATGGCTAGAGACAGAATGCCCCATGAAATTTCAGTCTGAGGCATGGGACTTATAACATTTCAATCTATATTACTAGGATTGGACTATTCACATGCAAACAATAACATTTTACAGCAGTGTTTAGCAACCATAGTAACAGGTTTCAGACAAAGAGCACTCTAAAAAAAAGTGCTGTGCCTGATAACCTAAGGGTCATGTAGACTTCTATTTCAGTCCTGAAAAAAAGGCTTGTGCTGTGAATACTTCTCTGTTCCTTACAAATAAAAAAATACTACCTCTCTAACATCTCAAACAAGATTTTTTTCTAATAAGAATATCCAGTTTTAGATCAGGTTTGGAAATCTCATTCCTTTAAATATTTTAAAATTTGCTTCCTGAAATTTGGATATTTCAGTGAGAAAAGGGGGGTCTAAATTCCTCCAAAATTTTGCTGCTGGCCTGGACAAAATTAAATATTTATATTAGTAGTTTTACATGTATTCTCATATCTTTGCTTTTCCTATGCAATATTTTCCCAACATGACCTTTTGCTTTGAACTTAAGAACGGTCTTGTAGTTAAGGCATTCAAGCAGGATTTAGAGCACATGAATTCATTTCCCAACCTGCTTGGAAAACCCTCCATGTGATGGCTCTGCTCTGTCTCTGGTGCATTTTCCTGTCTGTCAGATGGCCACCACAGTGTAAAGCCTGCCAGCCCACCAGCTGGCATGTTCCTAACCAGCTGGCATGGCCTTACTCTTGCCCTGTCACCTGTCACCTGTTTGTGGGTAACTCAAGATGCTCTTCCCCACCATCTCTGGTGTGATGGGCTCAGTGGGCGAGTGCCTGCCAGGTGCCCTTTTGTGCAGCACAGCTGCAGGAGGTCTCAAATGCATCGCATTTCTCTCTCATGCAAGAGCAAAATGCACACACACTGCCCCTCCCACACATCCCAGGCCCACTGGAGAGAAACACAAGTTCCATATCTGTAGTCTCTAGTAATTTTGGGGGGTGCCTGGATCTGGTTTTGCACTGGGTCTGAAGACAGCAAAACTCCTGATCCCAATATGGTACTCCTTGCTTCTAACAGAAATCAAATTAAATAGACAAATCAGGTATCATTTTCGGTTTTAAATGTGCTCATGCCCGAGATGAATTATTTGATGAGGCAGTAAGGCTGTCTGTGTATCTACAAACACTTGCACACTCAAGATGCACTTAGTTACTGGGCTGAAGGAAATAATGGTTGGGAGTTTTGGTGACATTATTGCAGAATTAGAGAATGGCTGGGGCTGGAAGGGGCCTCCAGAGGTCGTCTGGTCTAACCCCCTGCTAAAGCAAGTTCCTCTAGAGGAGGTTGCACAGGAACATGTCCAGGTTGGTTTTGAATATCTTCAGAGAAGGAGACTTCACAACCTCTCTGGGCAACTTACTTCAGTGTTCAGTTGCCCTCACAGAAAAGAAGTTCTCCCTCAAATTCAGATTTGTGCCACTTTCCTCTTTTTCTGTCACTGGGCATCACTGAAAAGAGTCTGATGCACTTACCAAGGCAAGAAGAAGAATGAGGTTATTAAAAAAAAAGTGATCCATTTTAATGATGCTTGAATCCCAGAATGTTAATATCAATGAAAATACTTATATTAGTTACAAAATGAAATTGTTTTGACAGTAAAAACCTATGCCCCTTACTCTTAAGTTGCATTCTTTTCTTTCTGCTAAAAATATCTCTTCAACACCATTTTCTAGAGGGACTATCAATAAATCTATAACACTTTCCTATGTACTGTACAACTATATTGCTCTAACTAATCTTGATATAACTATCAGGAAGTGAGTTAGCTGTTCACTCTTTTGTATTTTATGGATCCCAAGTCACATTTTTCCTAGATAATGGAAATGTGATGAGTATTCTGACAAATTCTCTTTATATGAATCTTTCTTCATTTTTACACAAGAAATAATGACAAACATTTATACAATCTTACATCTGAACTAAGAAAATTAATTCAAGATTTCCATCTAAATTTGTGCTTATGAAGCTATGAATATATTTCCTGTTCTCTTTATTTCTCCAATGGGATGCCATCCATTCCCTCACCATAAAAGCTGCAATCTAAAGACCATTGACTGGCAGCATGATGCTATTTTATTGGCATATGGGGTTAAGAATATAACATGAATGTGAATGAGTTTTGAATATATTTGGTTGTTTGATGTCCATCCCTTAGAAACACCAGTCCTAATGTTATCAATTATAGACTTTTTTCCTTGGCAGTCACATAAAACAGGTTTGAGTTTTCTTTCATTTATTGTAGCTGTATTCTGTCACTTCACTGAAGTTATACTGATTTCAGTGTAAGTTAAGACTTTTATTGAATTTGGTTTTGCCAGAATAAATTACTCTCAGGGGACATGACTGAAGATCAGAGAAAAAGAATGATGAAAGACTGTCCTTCAATGTGTGCTGGATCAGGCTCATCACTAAGTTTAAAATGCTTTGCTGCAAAAGTCTCTGGAGAGCCTTTGAGAGAGATTTTGGTGGAGTCTGATGAACTCTATTGGAAAGACCTGGGACCTTTCACAGTCAGGAATCAAAAGATCTGAAGGGTAAGTCAAGAAAAGATGAGCATCTTATGTTGAGGAACAATGACCAGATCATAGTCTTTTATTATTATTACTATGAATGACTGCTGGACATGGCCTAGGAGACAGATAACAAAACAAAAGAGGCTGTCAAAGGTTAGGGTTAGCACGAGTTATGTGACAGCAGGATGAACTTCAAGGGAATTTAGAGGGAATTGTTGGCAGCCTTTTGAGGGTGGTACTTTGCAAGGACTACTATACATATCAGAAATATCATACAAGGTTGAAATGACTGAAAAACACATCAAAAAGTCCTCAAATTTGTGTATTGATATAATAAAAATAGGACCAGTGCAGACAAAGTACCTCTGGATGAGTTGTTTATTTGTGAGGAGACTAGGTCAGGAGAGGTTAAATAACTGGAAAAGGGATAATATAGTTCAAATTATATAATCCTGCCAGTCAGCCCCATGTTTGATGTCTCCAGTCTAATTGGGACAAGAAATGGAATTTGTTTGTCTTAATGTATGACACACATCACAGCCACTGCCATAGTCAGGACTAGGGTGGGGACAGGAGGCTTTCTCTTTATTTAGGGGGTCACCCAATGAGCAGACTGACCTGCCAGTGCCCACCCCTTATCTGATCACATCAGCACCCACTCACCATGTCCTGTCATTACTACTTTATACTATTTTAATACATTATGTTCATACAGTGAAATATTTGTTGAGGACTCTGACCAGCATGAAGATTGCAAAGCTCAGGGTGCTGCACATATCCTGGGATTCCCAGGATCAATGCTGCCACCAGTCATTATTTGAATAAAACCTTCTTGGATGCCTTATGCCTTGGTCTACCATGGCCAAGCCACAGTTCATCACAGAGTGTCACATGATATTAAGGATGAAANAAAAAAAAAATATATATATATATATAAATCAGTCTACAATGTCAAGTAATTATGTCTAAATCTTTGGCCTTTTAAAAAGGTGGCTGTCCAAGAAGATATGCCCTTCTGAGTTTATGTATAAATACTGAAAGATCTCCTGTCCTGTAGATAAGAATTTTTAGATATTTGGAATAATAATTCTGAAATCATGACTCTACACTTTTCTAGATTCCTTTGGAAGCACCAAGTCATCCAGTAGAGGGAGTGCATGTTACCTTAAAATTACTAAAGACTAGTTGAATCATATTGGTTGAATAATTTATTGTACAATTCTTATCTTTCAAATAAATTATTCAGAAAATATATTTTTCTATTATTCGCCAGTGTCTAGTACTCCTGGAATAATTCACATGTACATTAATCACAAATTTTACTCAGTAAATTCAATTATTATTTAAAAGAAAACATCCATGCCCAGAATTGTGCCAAACACAGAAAGTGGTGTTGAAGGGAAATAAAAACACCATTAGTTAACTATTCAGATGACTTATTTGATACCATAAAATCTGAGCCACTCTATATTCATTTTAATGATGGGTGAGTGGATCAAGACAAACATAAAATGAAAATATTTGCCAAAAATATGAAAAACAGAGAAGAGCACTAAGATAGCTGCTTCTAACTTTGACAGTGACCAACTATCCTTAGGGAGTATTAGAAGATATACTCCACATGTTAAGATCAAGAGAATTACATGGTTTGTCAGTGAATACAAAATGGTGCTTTCAAAAAATTGACAATTAAATGATGTTGATGTTAGGAAGGAGAGAAAATGTCATTCATTGTATTTAGAAATTAATTAAATTAGTAGAGGTTTTGTGTCAGACTTTCATAAACCCTTGGGTTTGGGCTGTTACTGCAATGAGAGCTGGATGATAACCCCATTAGGTGAGGGAAGAAGAACTGCAAAACAGGATAAAATTCTCCTTCTTGACAGTTTTTCCTCAGAGTTTAATGTGGCACAAAGAGGTGTTATTTCACAATAAATCATGGAGTCATTTAGGCTGGAAAACTCTCCAAGACTGTTGAGTCCAACTGTTAATCAGCACTGCCAAGTCCACCACTAACTGTGTCCCTAAGTGCCATTTGAGGAATGGGATGAGCCTCAGCCCAAACAAAAGGCTTGTTCCTCTAGAATCTCTGAAAGCAAACAATTTGCTTTGAGGATACTTAATTTTCAGTGTGAGTCATGTCAGCAATAATAGGAAATTAATCCTAGGGATCAAAATCTCTTTCCATAACAACAGGTCCACATTATAAGGATTTTGCACAATAACAAAGTTAGTCTAGACTTATTTAAATTTTGTTGCACATCATGGCAGGGTTAATGAATGCTATAACTGATCAATTTATTTTAGGACTTTATAGATATTTTCAATCACTAATCTTTGTGTCATGACTTGTTTTGTTTTTCACTGGGAGAACAACATCAACAAGCAGTTGCTGTTGAAGTAGAAGTTTCATGAGAGACTTCGCATGTAAAAAAATAAGATGGATGGCTTCTTTATTTGTTATATATTAGGGTTGTGGATTTATGTTAAGTTATAGTCTGGCTGACTTAAATGAGGGTACTAACTCCTGTTAAATTCAAGTTTTCAAATAGATTTGGGGTGTTTTCACTTACAACTCCAAATCATATGAGGAACAGATTTAAGGCTACATAGAGTTTTGATTTTTAGCATCACAACAATCCTAGTATTACTTTTCACTTGTGCCTAATGAAATCCTGCCCATCTCCAAACTTAAAATGTTTATGTTACTTAAAATGTTATGTTACTCCAAACTTAAAATGCACCTAATGTTACTTCTGCCACTAAACCCAAAATTTTTAGTGTTGTAATGACCTGTTTTCTTTTTTATGTTACATTAGGAAAAGGCTAAGGAGCAGGGTATTGCAAGCTGTGCAGGCAACTTTCATTGTGGAGCAGCCTTGCCTACCCTTACACTTCACATGCTGGGGTTACACTTATCCTGGAAAACACCCTGCTGCTCTCTGCTGATCACACCCTCCTTGCAGGACCCTGCAGCCCTGCCTGCAGCCAGCACAGGCTATGGGACCAGGCTCAGCCAAGACACCATCCCTGGGAGCTCTTCAGGAGCATTCCAGCCTCAGTGACCTTGGCTTGGCACAGGACCCGTGAACCAAACCTTCCTATTTCAGGGTATTGCACACTGCCCCCTCCCTTAAGGTATCAAAGGCAGAGATTTGTATTCTAAATGAAGCAATGACCTTTGATCTTGCTTTTTAATTAAGCACCTAGCTAGAAGGTCTTGCAGGCCATGCTATTACCTGTGGGTTTATTATTAGACATTAAGATAAAGGATTCAGAGTATATGGTCCTGGCCCTTTATCTTTTCTCACAATGCCTTAAAGCTTGTTTCTGTCCATAATTTTAAAGATTTTATACCAGTAATAAAATAGAAATTAGGAAAATGATGGCTCAACCTTATAAAGAGATTGGGCTAACTGGTATCAGTGTGGTTTCTCTGGAGGTGGTAAGTTGAATTTGTCCTGTGGTATTTCAAGGAAATAGGCATATTAGAAAAGTGTTGGTAATTGAAAAAAAGTCAAGGTAAATGAGACACCAAAGCTGACTCTAACCTGTCAAACGCCTTCCCACACATGGATGCTTTGAAGTAGAATGAAAAGATTAAGTGAAGCCATAATTACATCTTGTTTAACTTGGCCTTTTAAACAGCTAACCCTTCAACTTGCTTTTCTTCTTCACATGTCTGCCTACTGCATCCAGCTTAATCAACAAATGATTAAAAAACAAATCTATGCTTCTGCTTTGCTGAATATTACACATGTATTTAAAGTTAAACATATGTTTAATGGCTTTAAAGAATCAAGATTTATCTTATTTTTCTTCAAAATATCTTTCTTTTTTCTTTTGAAAAGGTGGCTGAAGTCATGTACTATATGCCCTTGTGGGAAAGAATTAATCTTGGACTGGAATGTAGAGGGATCATTGTCCTAATAGGATTTAGGCAATTTTTATTTCTTGTTTTTCAGTGTTCACAGTGGCTGGGAAGAAGTGGGTTTGCATGGCTCTTTCCCATATTAGTTTCTGTTAGAAAGGTGCTCTAATGGCCATTTATTTCATGGTGATTACACAGAGTGCTGAAAATAGGATTAGTACTTTTAACTACCTTTTAAAAGATAACTCACTGTCATCATGTTTCATTGCTGGGTATTCTATTATTTTGTTTCTTTGTATCCTACACTAAACCTCTGCAAATCTCAAAATAAGTCCTTGACTTCTTTGGTTCCAGTCACCCAAAAGGGTTCTATTTATGCTGTAACTATCTGAGTATGGATGTCTTGAAATAGTTTTAGGAAGGTGCTTGAGGAGGAGACTAAGATGAGAAATTAACATCCAGGAAAAAAAACTACTTGATTCTTCTTGCAGCTGTATAGAGATCTCTTTAGGAGAGAGTGGCAGGATGAATATATATTAAGGTTACAGAAGGCTTCTCCCATTGATGGTGCTCTCATTCACTCTCTACCATTTATTCTTCTCCTTTCCTAGAGTCATAAGAGCTGTTTCTCTTGCTCAGCTGAAGCTTCTGCAGCATGAGATCTGACTGTTACCTGAATAGTACTGATAGCAGGCTCCCAAAGATAATGAAATTATTTCAAAATATTCCCATCCTAAAATCCTTTCTCACTGAAAGCAATCTGAAAAATCCACTCATCACTTCATACTCTAGACTTCCTTTGGGAATTCAACATATTTCTCCCCAAGAAAAATTTAGCAAAAATTTGAGTGCTACATTATCAAGAACAGTCTCTGAGGCTTCAGATTTCCTCCTGAAATATGATGCTTGCAGTATGCCCAGATTACATAAACTTGCATGACCTGTATATAAACCAATTCAGAACATCAGGAAATATATTGCTTTGCTTACCCATCATTTTTTTTTGCTATCCATGTGGCTTGCAGAGGTGAGAAGAGACAGTGAATTAATTTTACTCTGGGAGGATTTTAAAAGCGTGGGAGTTTTAGAAGTCCCCCCTCATTCTGGTTACTTACTCCTGCTGACTTCATTAGCTTTTCACCCTGCTAAGTCACAGGTCAATCTCATATTGAAAATGTGCTCCCACACTGTTAAGTAATGCCCTTGGTGACAAACTGCTATTAATAAATAACAAACAGTAATATGTGAAAGACAATGTATATCCTGAAAGAACAGGGCCTGAATTTTGTAAGGAGCTGCACAATGTATTTCCAGTTTCTAGAGGAGAAACTAAGACAGATCCCCTCTGTCCTATGTAGCAGTATATTGCTCCACAAATTTATTGCAAGGAGTTGTTTTTTTTTTCCCTCTGTAAACAATTCAGCTAGATGTGAACAACTTCCAAATAGCAACATAAGTTTAATTCATCTGTCTCAAGTGACATAACATATGTCACTAGTGCCTGCTGCAGAAGCAAGGAAGTCTGCTGCATTGTGTAGTTTTATACTTTACAGCCATGCAAACCAGGCTGTTAGTACTGCAGCATTTTGAAAGAGGAATATATTGGCAGCTATGGCAAACCTTTCTGCATCCACCTCCCTTGTGCAGGGTGTAAAATTTTGCCATTTTTTTCTAAGGGAGCTTGGTAAGGAACCTCAAATTCTTGGAAGGGAGTGGGTTACTGTACCTTTTTAAGGTGAAATATTCCTTTTGAGGTTAAAAGGCAAAGTTTTCTTTACCTTTTCATTTTTTTATCTGCTGTGAATGTAAAATGAGACTTGAATGAGAAAAATGAAGCTGTGGATTCACTAAAATGCTGAGTCTACTTTCTGAAAAACGAGGCAATTTTTAATATAAATTCTTCCACTTTAATAGTCTGTGTAGTATAGTTTGGTATTTGACAATGTAATTGTTTCAATGAAAAAAACCAAAATCTGGGTTAGAAGTGAGACCATATTTGTCTAGTGGAGACATTTTCAATAAACTCAGTGGGTGACACTCACCAATTGCATTTCTACCATAAAGAAAGGTCACACAAACTCAGGTTCTGCAGCTGGCAAGGCAGAAACTCTTAGCCTGCTGTGAAACCAATGGCCAACCTAACCCACCTCTTTACAGAGAAACTTTAAGCCAGACAGGTAGGAAGTCCTTGGGAATCTGTGATAACCTTCCCAGTTCCAAAACTGTTTTTAAAAAGTTATGTCAGTATTTATGTCAGTATTTATCATACCATATGTTATATAATAGTGTGCTCAACCAAGAACCTGAACCTGTTCTCCAGCCCTAGAACAAGTGCAGGCTTTCAAAGCTTGTATACAGTTTCAGGGTCTGCCTATGTAGATAACAATATTAGCTCTTTAGAAACATCATACCAAAAGACTTAAAGTAAGGTCAAGTCATGACATGTAGTATCTATCATCTATATAACTGACTATAATATTTTAATGTAAAAAGCTTTTCAAACAATTTAAAAATATTGAGGTCTAGGAGTGGAAAATAGCCCGAGGACATGATAGTTCCACTTTTAAGAGTCAAACAAGGTATAGAAAAAGTAAACTCTCCATTTAGCTATTTCTATACAGAAGGAGCCCCAAAACTATTTATCAGAAAGAGATGACAAAAACAACTACAAAGAATATATACAACCCTCCACACTGAACAGATGTTTTACCACTTACATGCTGCAGTCCTGAAATTTTTAGAATTACTCAGACACTGCAGAAGCTGTGAGACCTCAGTGTTTATTGCTCCTAGTGGATATCAAATCAAATAATGATTTGTTTTGTCATTTAATTTTATGGAAAGTTTTACACTGTCTAGCCCAGAACAACTGTGTGGATCTTTCAAATGAGACATAAAACTTGAGGTTTTAACCACTTCTTTTCATTAATATCTCTTGAGAATGTGAGATTGTTTGCTTTTTCCTTGGGAGTGGGGCTGGTGTTTTTGTTTGTGTTCTTTTTTTTTTTTTTTTTTTTTTTTTGAGATTAGGAGTATTAACATCCTGACTAAATTACTGCCCTGGTAATTACATTACTCTTATCTACATATCCTCCTGCAGCTTCAGTGGAATAGTGTTTGTTCTTCTTCTGATGTGCTGTGCAATGCTGGTTTGTGCTACTAAATTATTTGTTTAAGTGTGCCCGAAAGTTTCTACTGGCAACATGGAGCCTAAATTTGCTTATTTGGCACTCTTTATACTTTTCTTTCTGACTCTTCAGCCTGGAGTGGGGCCAGAGCCATTCAAAGGATGGGTGTGGAGAGCACTGGCCTCCTCCCCCTGTGTAAGGAGAGCCTTCCTTGAGCAAAGACTTTGCCATTTATGAAAAAGGAAAAAATTTCATTTCTCATATCAGATACTCTCCACAGGTTTCAGAAAGAACCACAGGGGCAAATGAAAACTAAGGACAAAAGCTGATGGAAGCACATAGGAAAATCCTCAGGTCACTAATATTTCCTGTGCTGCACATTGGCTGTTTTTCAGTTTCCTCCTTTCCGAGAAAAAGTATGGGAAGGGTCTTTCAAAACAGCCTTAAGGACTGAAGTGAAAAATTTACATTCAATTTCTGTGAGAGTAAAGCACCTAAACCCACAGGTCCCTTGGAAATCCTAGCTATTGAATGCAATAGCAGGGAGCAGAGCCAGAGGCTCTATGTGGTCTCCTGGGAATTAAACTGTTGCCAAACCTTTTTATGTGTAAAACACTCAGATGCTGCAATAGCAGGAGCAATACAGAACCTTGAGTAGACAGATAATAAACCATGATTAAATATAAACTACTGTCCTTTCTTTCCCAGAATAAATGGTGCTGACTTTACCAGTTTTGAAGGATGCTCTTTGGCTCTGCTCTTGGGGCAATGGAAACTGATGATAGGACAAGCAATACAGCAAATAAAATAAGGTGACATTGCACAGGTTAGTGAGACTCTGCTGGAAGGGATACCTTGGCATGCACAGAGGAGTCAGCCCTAACTACTCTGGATGATGGTTCTTATATAGCTAAGGTACAGGCAAGGAGAGACTGTTTTGGGGTTGTGACTAAGGACATTCTGACCAAGAACGGTGCCAAGCCACTCCTGCTCTTTGTCTGGGATGAAATGGTCACCAGGAACAGCCTACCACTGCTATATTTCAGGCCTTAAAGTTTTCACAATTTAGAACAAACTACCAATATGTGCAAACAGTGTTTATGATTGACTGGAGGGAGGTAAAACTGAAATTGTGATGTATTCTGTGCATGGGTGCAGCAATTTTTTCTAAGTTGCTCTGTTTAAATGAATTTTAATGTTACAAAGTTGATTATGATTTCTCTACTGGCAGTTTCAGTTTTCTCAATGGTAACTTGCAGGGGTGACCAGTTCATCATGAACCTATAAATGTATACTTATAGACCTGATAAAAGAGAGGGAAAGTAGTGTGGTCACTTCTGGTCAGATTTATCTTCAGAATTATATATTTTGCAATAGTATAAGTATTATTGGGCAACATAAGACTTTTTTTTCTAAAAGAAAATGGCAGAACAGTTAGCTATACAGTATTATTTCATTTGATTTGGCTGGCTTTTGAAAAATCTTTAATCTCTATGTTTGAAGGATAATAATGTAAGACAACATTCCTTGCAAATTAAATGTTATTGATATTGAAGTGCAGAAAAAAAAATAATTAAAGCATGACCATCATTCATTTTTTCAGCAAGTAAAAGCAAAATAAAACATGGTTTTTGTTTGCATAATTTGGGTAAGTTATGAGCAACTTTCTGCAAGTGAGTGATCCAGAGTTCTTTTAACTTTGTTCTAGGAATGAGAGTCATAAACTCCAGAGAGTGCATGGGACTCTAAGCCCATAGCCACTGAAAGGAAACAGGATTGAGTGAGAGCCTTTTTTGGAGATTGATGTGAACAGATATTGCCAGTTGTTTGTCCAATAAGGGCCAGTGTGCTTTTTAGAAAAAGCAGTATGTGGTGGAGACTTGGCTTGGTGAGGATACCACGCTCTTGGGTGTCAGCTGGGATTCTTGCTTGGTTTAACAGAGGCACTGAGAAGTTAGAAGGGCCCCTGACATCTGTGACAGTGATTTTAAAATCTGAGAGCAAGGAATTCCAGCAGGTAATTTAGTTTGGTTTATAAAAACCATGGTTCCTGGCAAGCTGAAAAGAATCTCTAATGGATCTTCAGGGAAGATAATTAGTTCTTTAATTTGAGAAGCAATATTAGAACTAAAAGTTTTAGAAGATAAAGAGAATGCTATTGTTGGATATTTTCAATTAAATTCTCTATATTTAAAAAAATAAAATAGAACAGTTACATAGAATATTTTAAACAAAACATCCTGACAAAGGTACTCCTTCTGGCTCAGTTAAGCAATTAAGAATATCAGAAATCAAAAGCAGTATCCCAGCAGCAAGTGGTAGTGCCCCACATGCATTCCCCTACACTCCTGGGAGCCCCTAACTATTCAGAGAGTTTCAGAGCTGGTGTTAAAATCTGGCTCTCAATACTTTGACACTGTCAGTGGAGAGCAAGTCCTTGTTCTTATGCATGATCAGTTCAGAAAGTAAATCCCGCTGTTCCTGGCACTTTGGTTAATAGCCTTAGTCCCTGAAGCAGAAAATATGTGAGCACAGACAGATTTACCTGTACTCACACAGGAGCCACTTTCAAATTTGTTAAGATGCAGATAGGAGATGAGCAGGGTGCTCAGAAGCTGGAAGCAGATTTCAACCTAAGCACATCTCTCAAAGTGGTGTTTTGAACTTGGCCCTTGAGATAGTGAGAGTAAGCAGTCAGATAAACCTCTTTTGCTCAGCCTCCTGGCTGAATTGATTTTCCCCAGAAAACATTCACAGAACAAACACTACTGGAGATATCAGTGTATGTGCTTGGCTGGGCTTTTTTTTTTTTTTTTTTTTTTTTTTTTTTTTTTTTAAGTATTGGCTGCTTAAGAAAGGTTAGCATTTACTAACCTGCCAGAGAAATGTTTTGATGGCTTGAGAATATCATTAGGGCTTTGCACAAAGATGCTGGCATGGCAACCACCCATCCAACCCCCAAAAACCACCACTAGAGCAGTGGAGATTTCTCAGATGGCCAGTTAAGCAAGGTGGGTTCAGGTTTTGGTATTCACTCTCTACTGAATAGCTGAGAGTGCAGAGGTCTTCTACACTGACATGGTTTGGTATTTCAGAAGAAAGCAAGTAATTCTGCAAGGAAGTGTTTGGCCACATCTACTCTATGTAATAAATTAACAGCATTTTCTCAACATAACACTGAATTTATATGACTTTCATAAATCAAAATTATTTTCAATGATATCTTTATAATGAATAAATATATGGCAGCTGAGAAATTACTTATGCACTAAATACTTGAGATTTATCTGGGTGTTTTGTTTGGTGTCTGTAAAATTCACTGGCTGTGAATTTTATGGTATTGCCTGAAGCATGTGTTTTCTATCAATACACTGGGATCAGATAATCATTGAATATTAGCTAGTAAAATTCAAACACATCAGCTGCTGTGTTTTAAGGACCATATACACAACCTCCAAATGCAGGTAAGTACCTGGAGCCAAATCCAAGAAGGATGTTGATGCCAAATATGGAATTTAGGCAGAATTGAGGGATCTAGACAGAAAAGTGTAATCTTGAAATCTTTGTTTAAGCTTCTGTTTAACCCAAGGGGTGTTAGAACTCCCTCGGAAGCTCATTATTTTCATTTTCAATGTATCTGGTCTTGAATAATGCACTACTTAGAACTGCTGCAGTAATAGACTTTACCCACAATTAATTAGTATTTTGGTGTGCCATTCATTCCTGCATCTAACCATAGTCTATAAGCTGAGTTCCCTTGCCTAAATCCCTAGAGGGGCATTAAGACAGTAGATAAGGCTGACCAGATTTGAGGCTGTGATTATTCTTTCTGTTTGAATATGACCACTGGTATTCTTTTTTATTTTTTTCCTCCTATCTTAATGGTCACAATAATCTTGCAAAAAGTTGCCAGTCCAGGCTCTGCTCTCTTCTCAGCCTCTCTTTTTTCCTGAAGGCCAGCAAAAGTCAAGGGTTTGTTGGTGACTCAAGACAGTCCCAGATTATCAAACTTTAGTCATTTGGGAAGCAGATATGCTCCACTAATCCTACTGTAACGGGAACTCAAGACAGAGAACAATTCAGGACTGACTAGGAGATATAACAAGCAAGAAGAATCTTAATTTTTTTCTGCAGGTGGTGGATATTCACCTGATTTCTGTCCTCCAGAGGCACCACAGAGTACTCATGAATTCTAAGGAAGTGTGGATCAAAACCTTAAATATTAAGTATGATAGCACCTAAATAATAAAGGCTTTGGTCTTTAATTCTTTCTCCCAAGCCTCAGGTTCAGGTTCAAGAAACTCAGTAAGGGGTTCCTGATGTAACCCTGCAACTCAGGTAAGTGTTGTGCAAAGGAACTGCAAATGACAGTGTTATGTTCAAGTTCCACCAATTACTCTATTGAGATTATGAAATGATTATGAAATGATTATGAAATGTTAGGCTTCCACTGGGTTTCTAGTTTGCTTGTGGACTCTCCCATGAGTTACTCCAAAATATAATAATTTTGCACAGGCATTCATTCCAATTTTTAATAGTAAAGTCAACAATTAGAAATCACTTACAGTGCTCTTTACATTTTCAAAGTACTGAACAAATATTAATTCAGTTTCTTCATAAAACCATAGGCTCCTTGTGATACTAATAGGCTGGCTGAATCATACTCACAAGCCATAGCTTTTTCCCTAGTATACCTCAGAATTTATATGAATTGATTTTACAACCATTTGTTTAAAAGAAATACAGCATTTCCAAAACACAGGTTTACATTATTGTACTTACTGTATGATGTTAAATTTGCAGCATAAAACTGACAAGATCTTTTTTATTTTTACATAAGGTTGGAACATCTTTGAAAAATAGTTTTTACATTTAATTCCTTTAAGTTGAAAATGTATATTTCTCAGCTGAAAATGTACCTTTCTTGGCATATTTTTGAACAGCATTGAAAAACTTCAATTCCAAAATTTTTTGTAAACTTATGCAATAGATCCTATGCTAGAACCCCCTCCAAACCAAAACACACAACCTAGAACAACCAGAAATCTTGTCAGTGTTTTGTTGCAATCTTAATTTTAATTGATAACCAGAAGAGCAAAAATATATGTACTTTGAAGATGCCGAATTTCCTTGAACAAATGCCTTACAATACACTTATTTTTATCTTGAAATTTGTGAAAGCACTAACTATGGTTTATAAATATGTAGATATGACTCAGACAATCTAGTAGTGTCACACTGGGAGCCTGGGGTTTTACCAAGAAATGAGACTGACTTATTTAATCCTTTTCCAGCTCAAGGCCAACTTCAGATCCCAGATATGCTGTAAGTGCAAACAGTGCATGACCTGAAAACCTCAGTAACTATGCCTTCACATAGAATCAGGTGGCCAGATTTTCAAGCTCCATTGTAGTCTATCCATTATGCTCTTGAGACTAGAATCTAGCCCTTTGGGAAAGCTACTTTTAAATAAAACATGTCAACTTTTTTATTGGTTTTGAAGTAACACAACTGCTGTCTTTCAGAGCAAGTAATGTATAGCACCTACTCTAACAGAGCTGAATGAGTGCTCTATACCACATCAGGAATGTTTTTCTTCAAGGCCAGTTCAAAAGGATATAAAATTGACAGAAGAAAATGTATACCTCACTTGCACCCTCTTGCACGTGAAATTGAAAATGCTCCTCCCCACCCCAAAGCTGTTAAATATTCATTGCCATGGGTTGGGAGAAAGCCTGTGAATTCAATTCTGCACCCAAATCTATTTATGTATTTTATCTAATGGCTTTTTAGAAATGAATTTTATAAACAATGTTCAGTACCCAAGATTGTTTCTCATCCTTCTAATGCAGTACCTTCATCAGAGCTATGAGATAATCAAGTTCCTTCCTATTTATATGTAATCTGATCTTATTTGTCTTACATTTGTTGTTGCCAGGGGATCCTACCTCATCAGGACAGATGGACAGAGATCTCATTGGCATGGTGTTTCATTTGGCTAAAGCTGTCCCCTGGCTGTGGGAGTACTTCCAAGAAGTCTAGGTGAATATGTTAAATCTGCCTCATGATCCATCTGTCTCAGTGCTGTTCCCAGCATCTGTTCATCTGGGAGATGACTCTTTTCTCTATTTAGGTTCAGTTTTCTGAAAGTTTGAAGGAGCAACCCAAACAGAAACTCACAGCCATTGCTTTTCCTCCTTCCAACCTCTGCTTCTTTCCATAATAACATAACTCCAGAAGGAACGGGATGAATCACAACCTTGTGATTCTTAACCTTTAGTGTGTGGAAGCTTAATGGGATTCACAGCTCTCAAACGACAGCCCTAGGCTCCAGGAATGATGGATTGGTTAAGCATGCATCTAAAAGTTAATCTGCTAAGAGTCAGATTGCCAAAAGGTTACACTTTGTGCAGGAGGAAAAATATGTGCCCTAAATGTAGGTTCCTTATCCTGGGTTGAGTGGTGCAGCTTCCCACTGCTCAGCCCTGAGCCTGCTTCTGCAGTTGGGTGCTTAAGGTCTTTTCTTTTTTCAGAAGCTACCATTGAGTCAAACAAAGCTTTGGAATGCAGTAAAAGTAGCCCCATGTCCCTTTTTATTCAGCAGAAGTTAGCCAGTTAAATTATTCACAAATGATGAAGGAAACCTGTCTTCCTCCCAAAGAAAGTGAAACTGCAACTCCAATTTACCACTGGGAAATGCCAAACCTGACAACTTAAGGAAATCTGTGGATGGAGGTATTCTCAGTCCTTTGTCTTTGAACTGTCCCACATTGCACAAGTTTAATTATATATCCATTAACAGAGATAATAATAATAACAAAAAAATCATAGACTTATATTCAAGTCTACAGCTTTCTGGCTAGGACATTCACCTTAAAGGGATGAATCTCCATTCCCAAATGTATGCAATGTAAATTAGGGAAAATGTCCTTTGAAGTAGAGCGTAGCAGACTAATTTTCTTTATCCTGGGTGAAGGCCTTCACTATTAGCCCAGAAGCTGCTCTCTCTCCATGCCTGACCAAGTTAATGTTACTTTTTTACTCCCACCCTAAAATAAAAGCTTCAGAAAGAAGTTCAGGGAGTTTACCTGCAAATTCCATTTGTCAGAGTGATTTTTCAAAAGCAGTTCATTGGCTTGGGAGCTTCAATTCCACAGTGTTTGCTAATTAGAAACTATTTCTAGAGTGGTTGAATTGGGAGAGCATTACCATTCCCAGGAATAAAACAGGGTTGACAGTGGCTAGGAGTTCCACAGGATGGGCCCTCGATGAAATGTTAATGATGAAGCCTCTGGAACTTTATGTAAAGAAGAGATGTGTCACAGGGCATGACACAGCTGGCAGGTGTAGGGGCTCTGTGTGAGCCTGTAGCATCCAATGGCAACTCCAGTCCAGCCCAAGCTGAGGTGAGGAGCAGGAATGCTGTGACTCGCAGGGGTCACATGAGCAGGCCTGCCACAGTCACTGTGAGTAGTTTGTGGAGTTCTGTGGCATCCTCTGCCCCAAGGCTCTTCAAACAGCACCTTGGATGTGCTGCTGTTACTGCAGAGGGGCTGGGCACCATGGTAGGTGAAACGTCCATGGAACACACAGGTTTGGAAGATCATGGAACTTGCTGGGAAGAGACAATGACACAGAATTCAATATATTAATCACATTCAATATATTCAACCCAAATAATTTATGAAGCATCTGGCTATAGGTGGGTGGCCAGTAGTATAACTGTCATGTTTTATTTATATTTGTCAGGGTGGTCTCTCTGCTACCCCTATATCTGCTACAGCCATGTGATAGCTGATTTGGAAGCTCTTCAAGCCAACATTTTTCTCCTTATTTCAGGTAACACAATGACCCACCTCAGGCCCTAAGGTGCTTCCCCAGTACTGATTCCATCAGAACAATTTTTTTCCAAACTAAGGATCCTAACCCCTACAGGGTTGTTCATCTGCTATTGATACTTGTATTTGGAGCTGCTTGAAAACATTTGGTCTACAAGAGAGTCAGAAACAGAAAAAAGGTTGATAATTACAGCATTAGATCATCCTCTGGAGATGTATTCCATTGACATTTTCTTTTCAACATTCATTATCCCATCTTTCTTTCCTCTTCATTTTTTTTTAATTTGTTTTTTTAAACAACAGAATGCTAGAGTAGTCCAAAATCTTTTGTCTTTCATTGGTTATCAAACAATGCTTATATTACAAGGCATCTACTTAGGTCCCATTCCTGGCTCCCATTTCATGTACCCATCTTCAATATTCCTTGAAGTACCAAAAAAATCTCTCCTACTGACTTTGTCTTTTTAAAACATTTCTGCTATATAAGCTTTCTGTTATTGGCTATAAAAACAACTTAGGTCTGAGAGACCAACTGTAGTGTCTAGAAAACTGACTCTGGAAGGATTCTGAGAGGAATGTGCACTTGAAAAATGTCTTGAATGAATTTATTATACTAACATATGTTAAAACTGCCAGTGCTGCAAAGAAAACTCTCTACATCATCTTCTCTCATTTACAGCACCAAAAAGGATAAAACTTTATTCTAATAACTGTGGTGTGTTTGCAGCTGCAAGTGGGGTAGAATAAGATACATTAAGTAAAATAGACATTAAAAGTGCAATGTAACAGATGGGTACAAAAGTGAATTTTTATCATGACAACCCATTAGTGTTTTGCAGCCAGGCAGAGAAAAACAGTGACCTGGAACAAATCAAGAAGAATGATGCTTGACTTATGCTTCCTTCTGCAAAGTGTGACCCATATACATAGTTTTTAATTAGAAATGTATTTTCTTTATGGAATGATGAGCTAATTTCTGTTCATTTTTATAATTCATTAAATGCCCAGGTTAAATTACAAATAAATGGGGAAAGAATGGGCTGTCCTTTGCACCAGCTAAGAAAAAACTCCCTGTGAAACAGAGCAATCTATCAGCATGTAGCTGTGTGCTGACTAGTTGTATAAGCCACTGTTATCCTCAGACAACCTTGACTAAATCTTGCCATCAATATTTAAAATAAGTATAGCACAAGCCATGTTTTTAAAATCCTAAGCTAGTCATCTAGAAGACTGATTTTTTTGTCCCATAAATGACCTCTGGAAGAAGAAAAACATGCACAGCACTTTCTTCCACAAGTGGAAAGATGTTCACCACATATAGGACTGGCAAGCAGTGCACAGGAAAATACATTTGCTTAAAAGCACTTTAAAGGAACTTCTGAATGAATGCAGCAGTGCTGTCTGGAGGGATGAGCCCATGGGGCCAGCTCCCTTTCCAATTTTAAAGGGAAGTTGCCCCTGTTAATTACTGTGTCTGACACTGCACACATCAATGACTCTGCATAAATGTTTCTATTGGTTGATCTGCCCAAGTGTAGTGTCCCAGGCAGTAGGACCGAGCTCTGCAGGGTGACTTTGGTGGGGTGTAACACTCTGTTGTGCACAGGCAAACCTCAAAGCTGGCTCCACAC
Source organism: Cisticola juncidis (assembly GCA_013400215.1). Lineage (NCBI taxonomy): Eukaryota > Metazoa > Chordata > Aves > Passeriformes > Cisticolidae > Cisticola > Cisticola juncidis. Next base: position 1,996,404 of record VXBR01002740.1, read on the forward strand.
TTTCCCAGAAGCCCTTACATTGCATTGCTTAGATCAGGAGTCTGAGCACTACATCAAGTGTGCAGTACCAGCAGCCTCTCCAGGGGGGTGCACGCTGTGACTGTGCTCTCACACAGCCACACTGAGCATGGACACGCTGTCCCTGTGCTCACAACAGCTCATGGCTGAGCAGAAAAGCACCATGCACACCCAGAGCCTTTGATAACCCCACATGCAAGCTTCCACATTTCGGTGTCCATCTACTGACTGGAGCAAGTTGCCATAAAAACCATTTTGCCACTCAGATTATTTGAAAATTTTGTCACTTAAGTATTGGCTTGTAATTGTTCTTGTTTTGGGCTGAAGGGGGTCGTGTATTTTCGATCAAGAATGTGGATACCCAAAAAAGCCCCATTTAAAATCACAGCAATTTCTGTCTCTAAAACTTTGAAATATCAACTCATAGTGTCTTACCAGCAGATTTCTGGTGCAGATAAGCACTATATTGACTGAAACAAGCAAATATTGATATGGACTCATGTTAAAGCAACACCCAGCCACTGGTTAAAGAGAGGCAGCTGAGTGTGAGAAATGATTCCTTCTTGAGTGAGACTGACTGCAGAAATGTCCTTTAATCGTGTGAGCCTAACATGTGTAGAGTTTGGTTGACCTTGGCCCTTATGCACTGCGGTGTCTAAAAGAAACCAGGTTCCTCTAATATCAGCAAAAATAAAAATATTACCATTTAATTATAATTCTCTTGAAATGGCAACTTTGATTTCATGGTAGTGTTTACAGTTCTATACCTACTACTTGTGTCAGAAATCCAAGCTCTGGTGAGCAAACCCTCTAAGCTTCACTGGAAAAAGCTTTTGAACTCACTGCTTCTTGCTCAAGAGGATGAAAAACAAACCCTAAAGCTGCCAATATTTATGTTTTGGGGAAACCAATTGAAAAAGAGAAAGAGATTTTCTGAGCTCAGAACAAAAATAGCATTAAAAAAAGCTTATTTTGTTTTCTGCCTTTGAAAATTCCCTTTTCATTTTAATTAAGCTCTCACAGGATTCATGGTGTTGGAGAGTTTTCAAAGGAAAGGAGAATTTGCTTGCCAGGGTTTTTGTCTTTTTTCCCCCTCTGCTAGTTCACACAGCTCTACTTGTTGCAAATATTTATTTGCTCTGAGAAAAGCAGCTGAAGCAGAGGAATTGCTGGGAGTGTTCAGGAAATCTAAGTAATACTAATAACAACTTCTACATATTATAGAGAGAAAAGTCCATATGATTTTTCTGTTGTAGAAACACTGATCCAAACTGGAAAAAAATTGCTCCAATTTAAACTTTGTGTTACCTTACAGTTATAAACCAGGGTCACAGAAGCTTGAATTTTTTCACTAGAAATAGAAAGACATAGCTGTAGCAATAACACATTGATTTGCAGTAAATTCTATGTAGTTTTGGCCTCAATTCCACAAACATCAAGCTGGTCATTTCAGATATGTGTTTCCTGAGGGGCTGAAAAAGAATTTATCTCTTTCCCAATAGCCCTGGCAGCCCTGGCAGTTCCTGTCTTCCCAGCACAGGATCATGGCTTTTCTCTACTTTTGGGTATTGGATATTGAGTGCATCCAGAGATGCTCGGTGTGGCTGCTCAGCAGCTTCAGGGCTGGGACTTCTTGACTCCATCTGTGTTTGGTGAGCCCTGAGCAGGGCTGCCAGGGCTGACATCTCCTCTGCCCACAGGTCACAGCATGAGCAGGTCCCATAGCATCACTGGACATAAAATTACAGACATAAAAGGTCTGAGGCCTCTAAAAGACTGACTTACATAGCAATATACAGGGCAGAAATTAAATATAAGAATAGAACAGAATGTTTTCAGTTGAAAAAGACTGTTAAGATCATTGAAGTCCCACTGTTAAATTACACTGACATATCCAGCACTAAATCATGTCCCTAAATGCCATGGGTCTTTCACATACAGCTGGGGGTGGCAACTACACCACTTTCCTGGGAAGGCAGCTCCAGAGCTTGACAAACTTTCTGATGAAGGAATTTTTCCTAATATCCAACCCAAATCTTCTCTAGCAGAATTTGAGGCCATTTCCTCTCATCCCATCACTTGTCTGGGAGAAGAGACCAGCCCCCCCACCTTACTACAATCTCCTTTCAGGGAGTTGTAGAGAACAGTAAGATCTCTTCCCAGCCTCCTTTTATCCAGGCTAGACACCCCAGCTCCCTCAGCTGCTTCTCACAGGAGTTCTGCTCCAGACCCTTCCCCAGCTCTGTGTGCCCTTCTCTGGACATGCTCCAGCACCTCTTCTTTGTCATGAGGGGCCCAAAACTGAACACAGGATTCAAGGTGTGGCTTCACCAGTGGCAAATACAGTCCCTGCCCTGGTCCCACTGTATTTCTGAAACAAGCCAGGGGCCATTGTCCTTCTTGGGCACCTGGGCACACCTGGGTCATGGTCAGTCACTGTCAAACAGCACCTGCAGATCCTTTCTGCTGGGCAGTTTTCCAGCCACTCTGCCCCCAGCCTGTAGTGCCAAGGAGGTTTTGTACCTTGAGAACAGCTGGCCTTGCTGTTAAAGATGGAGACAAAGACATGAAGTACTTCAGCCTTTTCTCCATCCTGTTTCCCCTTGCATCCAATAAGGAATGGACATTCTCTGTCAAAATAACTCCATGAGGATGCTTCAGGTTAAGTATTACTAAGATTAAAAGTCTTTATTATACAGCTTGAAAATTGATTTATATATAGTCTACTAAATGTAAAAAACTTCTCTTATTTCATGTGACATTCTGCTGCATTTAACAGGATGTTTGTATATGTAGGAGTAGAATTTGGTCTAATTAGATATTAGAAATGTGGTTGCACTTGACACTTACACAAGGCTCCAGTCATACTCAAATCTCAAAGCATTTTATGAGGGAACAAAATAGAACCATCACCTTCTGCTGAAGAGAGAAAATGACACAGGAAAAAGATGATGGCCCAAATTACCTGGGCCTTCTGATTCCACTGCACTGGCTGACAGGACCAGAGTAGCTTCATTCCTGAATTAGGGAAAATCAGTACAACATGGCTTCATTTATAAAAATCTTGGAGAAAAAAATGGCTGCGGGGTTTAGAAACAAGTTTTTCTAAATTATTTACTTTTAGTTTTGTCTTGGCAAAAGACTATGTATGAAAGGTTTTCTATGACTAATATTTAATGTTTCCAAATAACATATTATACTTTTGGATATGACTTTTCATTCTTTTCGCAGATCACCCATGGAAATGAAGCAGTTTGATGTAACAGATAAATTCCAAATGCTTTGTCTATCTCAATTTATAAAGCAGCTATAAGCCCTTTTCTGGCAAAGGGTTGATGCTACAGCAATGGAAAGACCTGGCCCTAAGGATGGCAATCAAGCATGTTCTCAGGTCTCTTCTCTCCAAAGATGCATGCACACATGCTTATAGAGGCAAAGGTATTGTAAAAGCCTTGTGTCAGTTTGAATTGTTATTAATGTTTGCAATCTAGAAATAAACCTTTTTGGCCAAGATTGAAAGATCTTCAGGCACTACTGAGTAATGCACTGTGTGCTGCAGCATATAAGTAATGACTAAAGAGTGAAACTCCAAACAGGTCTTTGCATTAAGATGAATAGAGCAGCAGAACTCGCTGAAGGGTTTCTGTATGGGTGAACACAACATCATGTTTGAAATATATCAAAAGCAACAGTTGTATATTTCACACTTAAAAGTGAGGGCACAATGTGTTGCATGCAGTACCATACAAATAAGAGTTTTAAAAAAAGTGATGCAAGGTAAAATGCCTCTGAATATTGAAACTGGACTCAGAAAATGGAGCTACTTTTGGCAAGTGACTGATATGCTAGCAGGAAACTGGGGAGAGAGTGCTGAAATTAGCTCCTGTATCTGCTAATATCTATAGTGAGACCTCAGATTTTTCCCTTTTGTCTGTTATTTAGCAGTTCATCTGAACAAATATCAGTACTCACAGAGCATTCACAAATGATTACAAGCCCTTTGTCTGAGCGTTTGCCATTTGGGATTTGCTTGCTGAGCATGCTGGTTGGTCACCTAAGGACACATCTACATTACACAATGCCATGTCATGGGAGAGATAGCCAAGATAGCCAGGAAAAAGGACAGTATGTCTGCCTGGCATGGTGCCACTCTGTGTACTCATTCAGCTCCCAGGGGCTGTATAAATGAGTTAGCTCAATTCAGCTGGCACAGCTCTGTGCTGACCTGGCTGTCCTGATCTCAGGACTGGAACTAGCTTGTATGGAGGTAGGTCAGTCTAGATAGACCTTATCTTCCTCATTTGGCTGACCTCAACTTTTCTTCTGCATTTTGTTTCCAATAAATATGTTGGTTTTTAATTAATTTCTTTTTTGTTTTGTAATTAAATGACAATCAGACCTAAAATTTACTTTCTGTGCACATTTAAAGAAAAAAAATTTCTTCAGCTGACTAGACGGAAAAAGTGAAGAAAGTTTATGTGAAATACAATTAAGGATTCACTGATCTTATAGACACATTTTCCCTGTGTTCACCCAACAATAAGTCTTATGCTTGGCAAAGCTTGCTTATGTCATTTATTATTAAATATACCACCATCAAACAACATAAGGTAATTATTCCAATTAAAGAATAATGAACAGCACTACATTCTGCTCATCTCAGTTTCTAGCATTTTCCTTTTCAGGTTACAAGGCTTTTATAATCTAATCACTCAAAACAATCCAAAATTACTTTTTTTTTTTTTTTTTAATGACATAAGTCAATATGAAGAAGAAAAGGAGAGTGATTTTTTTGAATGATCTATAAATAATCCCGCTATGAGACTGTTCTGATTTCTTACTGCTCCTGCCTGGAACTATTTCCATGAGTTTCCAACTATGTCCATGGTTTCTCAGGTGGCATGAGACCATATGATAACTGTGACAGAATAAGCCAAGGCAAACTTTGTGTAAATTTACCATAATGCTGGTTTGCTCAGTGGTGAGGTCTAAGAGGGAATCTTGGTGGGCTTGAAGCATTTGGCACTGAGGGTGGCCTTTTTCAGTGCCAGAAGGGAATTCAGGTGGGATTGGAAGAGTTCAGGCCCTAGGCAGTAACACTGATGGGTTGAGTGTGTAAAGATATAATCTCAAAACTACTGGGAGCTTTCTTTGTACCCTTCATCTCTTTTGTTTTTTTACAGGCCTTTTACAATTGAACCAGAACCAAACACGACCCAAAAAAGAAAACCCACTACAAGTTATGCAGAAAATAAATCTCAAAATATATTATTTCTTCTCATAGTCTGTGATTTTCAGTTTAGAAAATGAAGCATAGTAAAAATATAAGGTACAGACCTTGCAAGGAGAGGAAGATTCCATAAAATTTGAATGAAACAAGAAAAATTTTTCACAGAAGAAACTTAGGAAGAAAATCCCTTCACAATCTCCCACAAAAATCTGACAGATAAGCATTTTTAGTGGTACACATCCCAACAGACTTTTGTCTCAGGCTACAGAAAATTAAGACAAATATATGAGAGAAATTTGTGTCCTAGAAGGGAAGGATATTTGTATGTTCTCTGCAATCTGATGCTGGAAAGTTTTATTGAAGGGCTGTTGTTGGATAGATGAAGAAGCAGAGAAAAGGAGTTGTTTGGGGACAGAAGCCTAAAATGAACATGCACAAACCAAGAAACTGAAATACCAAAGGTGGAGCATCCCATCCCTGCTCCACTCCAGGATCAGTGGCAATCAGGGGATTAAACTGGAGGTTCCATGAAAATTCCTCCATGTGAGGAGTTTTCTGTTACTCCTGACTGCCTGGCAGACCCGTGGGCCCTGCAGTAACAAGTAGCAGCACACAAGTTGGTGCACTAAATTACCTGGCAGGAGCCTGTTTGCAGGTAGCTGCACTGGGCAGTGCTGAGCCTGAACAGATTAACCCTGTCAAAGGGCAAGTACAGTGTTTAGCCAGCCTAGAGCACAAGCAGGATCCATCCATTGCAGTGTGGACAGAGGGTCTCTCCATACTCCCTCAGGTTTGATGATCCTAAAACAAATTGATTGAATGCTTGCAGGGAGAAAACCCTGGAAATGTGTGTGTATCCAGAAGAAATAAATTTTTAAAAAGGAAAATAATTCTCCTACTTCCCTCAATCCTAATAATTACTACTTCTACACCAAAATGAATGCAATATATATAAATAAAAATATGGCATACACTAATGGACTAATACAAGCTCTGTCTAATGAGTATGTACCAATTCAGCTGAAAGGTAAAGGGTGCCAGATTCACCCCTGGGTTAGCTCCATTGCTTGCAGTTATGTTGAATTACGTTGGCAGTGAATTTAGCCCTTTTACAAACACTTCAGCTGCACCATAGTCCACATTTTCTCATCACACTCACTTTCTTTCCTGCAGTAAGCCCTAAAACAAACAATAAAAAATAGTGGTAGACAAAGAAACCACCTTTTCTCATACACAACTCGGCTGGCACAAATAGTAAAGCATCAGCTAGCAGTTCTCTTGGCTTCCATCTGCCAATTTCCTCTCTTGTAACATCAGCCTTTTGTTTGTTCACTCCAGCATTTTTGATGTCTGAGCAAGTGTTTCAGGGTCCAGACTCCAATCTAACCAGACTTTCTCTGACTAGCATGGGAATCAGTATGTTTTTTTGTTTTCCTGAAAACAAGTCCGTAGAGTGTTGGAGCAGCTTATTTTATACCACCAGGTGAGAAGTTTCTGCACCATAACTTGGTTACACATTATTTCCAGAAAAAAAAAAAAAAAAAAAAAAAAAAAAAAAAAAAAAGAAAAAAGAAAATAAAGAACGACAAATAAACCAAACATCCCAAAAGGACTGTCATTTCTGTTGCTTGCTGAGACTCCTGCAGCCTTGCTAGCAATGATTGAATGACAGCTGCTGTCTTGGTGTAGATTAACCTTCATTTTGATGAGCTCCAGTTCTTGCTAAGCACATCAGCTTACCTGAGATGCTGACTGGAATACTGTCAAGCATAAATACCATCTCGTCTATGGGACGCCACACAGCATGCACAGGTGGATAAAATGGTGTTGCTTTGCAGCTGGTGAGCAAGTATTTCAGGACAATAATAAGACCACTATTAAATGTCAGTATGACTGCACTGTATAATTCTGGACCACAAATAATAAAAAAAACCCACCACAGAGCAGATTCAGCACTTTGACCATCGGAAACAGCAGCAGTACACAACAGCTGAAAATGGTCTATTTTTACATCCCTATCAATAGAAATCTGAGTAGCTGCTAACAATGCTTCATCCACGGATTTACAGCTGCAGTTATTAAGACAAATTTTTACCTAACAGTATTATTTGTAACTCTAAAAGATCCTTAAGTGTAATACCTTGAAGATTAGATCTTTCCAGTTTACTCACAGGATGTACATGTATTTCCACCCAGTTTTTCACAGGCAGGAAACACACCTAATTCATTTATTGTGGTGAATTTGGCAGCAACTCCGTATTTGAGTTGCTCAGCAGTACTGACTATAATGGGATTGTTGTAGCCTTTCCACTCCTCCACTGTTTGTATCCAGCTTTCTGCTGAGATTAATACCTCTGGGCTACAGATGCATCTTTTCCACATTCTGTGACATTTCCTTGAACTTATTTTTTGTTCTTTAATATATTAAAGTTTTTAAAATATTCATTTCCATTCTATATGTTGCTGACTTAGGACAACTGAGTCAACAGCAGAAAACAACAGACTAAATGTGTGAATCTCCAGTAACTGGCTTTCAAGGCTACAGATAATTTAAAACTTTAGATCTTGTGTTTTTTGCCTAGGGCCAAAGCACATGACACAGAACATTTAACCCTTGCAAGACACACTGCTCATCACCACTTTGTAAGGATACTTGCTGCACATTCAGTTCTCCCGACAACATGTGTCCTCTGACAAAAGAGTCTTTTCATTCTAGATTGTAGAGAATCTTAGTCCAAAAGTCAAGATGTGATTTTCTTCCTGTTCAAAGTTTTTCTGTATTTTTTGGCTGCTGAAGAAAAGAAAAATAAAAAGAAGAGAGATGTTTCACTCTAAAAATCACAGTTTCACCCAAGGTGTGACACATTTTCTTTAATATATCCTCCTCTGGAAATGTGTCTTTTAGCCATAATCTCTGTTCAAATAAACATGATGGGGTCTCACTCACACACAGAAATAGAAGCAAAATAAATATTTATTAACCAGATGCTGAAGCATAGCATTTTCCAGCTCAGAAAGAGCTTAATAATCCCTGCTGATTTTTATCCTTGTGGAGCTCTAAAAATCATTTGTATCGTCTCTCTGTCAGCGTGAGTGGAAGATCAAGATGATGTATGATAGAGAGGGAGAAAGTTTTCCCTGGGAAAAGAAATGCAGGTAAATAAAATGAAATAAAAACTACTATTTCCAGCACAGCCAAGCATATTTTTATCAGTCTCTAAGCCAACCTGTGCTTTGTTTACATGTTTCTCATTACAGGTCAATATCTACAGTTATTTGATCATGACAACATTGTCTTTATTATTCAGTAAAGCATCAAGACCTAATCCTGCACTCTGGTGTTGCAGGTCTATAAAAGGTAAAACCAATCCTGGTACAGGGTATAAAAAGGGCCTGGTAAATTACCCCAAGTTTCTGCTCTCAGAGTGGATGTCAGTCTGAGAGATGGTCTCATCAACCAAAGTAACAACTGTGATCTTTAAATAATCGATGCCCAATTACAATGATGACACCCTCACTGCACAGCTCTGCGCTGCTCCTTCGCACAAACCCGCGAATCAATGAACACCGAGAGAAAGAAAGAGGACTCTAAAACAGACAAGCTGGTGAGCACAAAGAAGGAAGATGAAGGTTCCAGAGTCTCTGAAGAACAAAATATTTGTTGAAACGAATACTTTATTGATGTCATAGACACAAAAAGAGATACAGGTACCGGCACTGCTGTGCCACTCTTTTAAGACCTTCTCTACATAATTATCCAGAGTTTTGGTCAACCAGGAACGATGACTTAAAACTGCAGAGGGGGAAAAGAGGTTTTTAGGACATGTTCTGTCTTATTTATGTTTTGGTTTTAGGCAAAAATGTCCTTGAAAGTGCTAAGTGGTTTCCATCAGGTCATGAGGAAATCTTTACTGAATTCAGAAAAAGACTTGCTAACCATGAGTGCACTGGTGTTCTGGACCACTGGGAAAGGAGAACCTTGTTGTTTCGTGATTTGGGCTTAATAATTTTGTGAAAAAGGTGATGTAAATCAGTCTTCCATGACTGCAGTTACTGGGAAATCTTGTTTTGGACCACTCAGTGGTCTTCACCAGGTTTTTGAATTGTTATGTTTGTGAGTGCTGTGTTAAAAACTTTTTGCAGTTCGTATTATTATACTGACTTTGTGGACCTTTAGGGAAATGATGCTAGACTTCTAAAATAAGGTGGGAAGCCTAAAGCCACATTAAGAGCCATTACATACAAACCTGGTATAAGTAAACAAGATATGTAAGATCTCTTCCCAGACAGCTGATTGCTTTGAGGCCAGGTATGGAAATCACAGATAGATCTTCATTTTGCAAGCAGCTGTAGGGGCTGAAGATGGCACTATCCTAGTGGGCTGCAATTGCTGTGCTGTTCTTGTCCACCCAGGTTTGCCATTTGAAGGGGTCTGTCAAGCACATCTCATGTGGCAAAATCAGCCAGTGACCTTGACCTGCCAGTGCAGGTGAGTGAGGGGGCGTTATGTGTGGTAGGGTGTGAAGGCTCTGAAGTGCCCCCAGAGCTGTGGGGCAGTGCTCCCTGACTGGGAGGCAGGGACAGTACCACCTCCAGTCAGCAGAGCTAGACTTGGGAAACATAACCTGCCTATGGCCTTGGAAAACCATTTGAAAGCACAGACAGAGGGTGCTTGTTGTGTGCCCCACAGAAAACAGCTGCTGAAAATACCTTGGCTTGTATTAACATTCACTGCCTATGCTTCCTTTCCTAGAAAGGCTGTGAATTTAAAACAAAAATGCCTCTGGTACTACATAAGGTGCTCAACTATTGCAAACCCCCTGCTCAGTTGCCTCTATTATATCACCTTATGTTTTCCCCATCACCATGGCAAGGACTTGTCCTCCAAACAGTGTTAAGGACGATGTTCTCTTGGTTTTGAGCAGCACAACTGGCTGTTCATAAAACTGAGATAGGGCATGCCTAAACTTGCTCAAACCTATTTCAGCAAGCCTGCACCTATGCTCTTGTAACAGATATCCTTTTTTTTTCGTATTGCTTAGTAAAACTTCTTTGGTAGGTTCAAAGACTTTTGCTGCTTACCTTTCACTGAGATAGTGTTTCTTTATCCCAGCAGACTGGTTCAAAGGTATTGTATAATGCAGTCAGAAAGAATAAATTTATTTTAACATAGTTTTATTTTCAATATTTAAAAAACCCTAAAAGTTTTACATCTTATACTGGGTTAGAAAACTTTCTCTACTTTTCAGATTTTAAAAGAGAAAACAGAACAAACCAGAAGTGATCTCCAATCTGTAGAATGCATGTTTAAAGACTTTAGTGATGTTCCAATAGTACATTTGCTATATACTTAGTTAAGATATATCTTAGAGCATTTATGCAAAACTTTCCTGAACTTTAGGCGTGAAAAGAGCTTAGATAATATTCTACCCCAAACTGAGTACACTGCAATCACTAACAACTGAGCTTTTATGTGCAGAACCTCATCTAGCATTCTAAGAAATGTATTTGAAATCAGCCCAGTGTATTTAGTAGTACTTCAGTATTTCTGTCTCTTGTAATATTTATTCACACTTCCCAATACTTCCTGGACAGCAGAACTGCAGCTGCCTGGCATTCCCAGAGTTTGGCAGTTGTGTCTGCAGAGGCACACTTGTTTTTCTTTTGTGTGGATCATCCTGCCTCACATACATGGATATTTACAGAGCACAGGGGTAGGAAGTTTGGCTTTTATGCATTCAGTTGAAGCTGTTCTTTGTAGATTGTTCTTTTCATCTCCTGGAGGTGAGAGTGGCTGTGCCTCTGGTATTTTCCTCTGCAGGAGAAATGCTCTAATTATCCTAACAGGTGGCTGGGTCCCAGGCAGGCTGGGTGTCCACTGCTCTCTATGCTCTACCACTGTCTGGTCAAAAGCCCTCCTGTCAGAATAACAGCAGAAAATTAGCAGTCCTGATAAATCCTGCTAGATGCCACAAAAGAGGTTTTATTTAAAAAGAGCTGGTGTTTTTGGTTTTTCTTTTTTCCTTTTTTTTTTCCTTGTAGATTAGTTTAGCTCTTTTATTTGGCTGCTTGCCTGGTATTATGATGAAAGTAAGGCACTGAAAGCTTTCTCCTAAGATACCAAGAGTTTTTTGTGAGTTGGTCACTACTTAAATAATCAGGAGTCAAATGCCATGAGTACTTTAGGGCCTTGATAGAGAGCTGTAAAAGAGGCATATTCTCATCTCTCAACAGCCATGTTTTCAGGGACTCAGAAGCCTCTGACAAAGAAGTTCTTGCTTTTGATATTCTATTGTTGATTTTTCAAAGCCTCAACTGCTAGTTGAGGTCTGGAGGGAATAGCTCAGTTCTTAAAGCCTAAATGTCTCCGTTCTGCCACAGAAAAGTTATCTAGCTGGCTCATTGGTGTCATCTTCAGAAGCTTCTGGAGAGAACTCAAGATTGACAGGTTCACTTGCTGATCAGGGTTGTGATCTCCACCTTGTTATTCTAAGGAGTTTTAAAAGCCAAATACCAACTGTGCTTAGCTTTTTTTTTTTTTTTTTTCCCTTGGCCTGGCTATAAATGTTCTGATCTATGAATATGATACTCATACACAAATGAGTAATTCCTTTCTGAATTTCATCTGAAAGCATTCATTTTGTTTCAGAAGCAGCATCCATCAAAGTCATCTACAATTAATTGCATTTCACACACTGAATGCAAACAATTGTCTTCATAAAGCCCTCTATAAACTGAAAAAATGAAATCAGAAATGGTTAATAAGCCAAAATTACTTGTGTTGGAAATGCCTGATACCACATTTCCAGGCAGAAAGAACTCCAGATTGATATTTTCTAACTTCATTTTCTCTGTGGATAAAAGTTTCACATAGTTATTAATCTTTAAAATGTCTCAGAAAAGGATACATTTTGAAGAAATCTTTTAATTTCTGTTAGCAATCTTCTGTTCTTGATGCGGGCTGGCTGTTGGGTGATTTTGTCTTCATACTGATTCTGTGGAGGGTCTAAGCAACAGACTGAAGCTTTCAAATTTTGAAAGGTAACAATTTCACTAGCCCCTTTAGACAAGAGTGCCTTCATATTTCATGCAGGCCATTCTGCTTTCATTCTGCTCACCCTGGTGACACACTTGTTCTGTTTGGACAGAACACAGCTAGGCAGGTCCTTTCCACAAGGAGAGGTTCACAGATATCATGAAAGCCATGTAAGGCTCCAGACACTATTCCTGTAACAGCTGGACCAGATTACACATCTGGACACATATGGATAACACAAAACCAGTTCTGAGAAAAATCCTTCCAAAAACTTCTTGCATTCACTTCCCAAATATAGTCAATCATTTGTAAGAAGACTTGGAATGCAGCTAAAAAAATTCATATTTAAATAAGTCATAAAAATAATCTTTAGGGGCAATATTTTTGTTCCTTATGCAAATTTTACCACTAAGGAATTCAGAAACAATTTGACAGATTTTTTTAGGACATTGCCATCAAAATCTAATACCTTATTTCTTACAAAAATAAAATGTGCATAATTTTTGTTCACTAAACAAGAAACCTTGACCTTTCCTGCCTTTACTGAAGATCTAAATTGGTGCTCTTGGCCAGCTGACTGCCTATATGAACAACACTTGAGTCCTTGCACACTTTGCTCAGCTTTATAATCACATTTGGTTCCAAAGGTTATAATCCCATTTGGTTTTCCAGAAGTTTACAGCAACCTTCTCACACCAGGTATATAACTTAGGTGTGTGCAATGGAAGGCACTGCAAAAAACTGCCCTCGCAGCATCTAATAACTCTAGAAGTTGCACAGAGGGTCAGGAGAAAGTCAGGATTTGCAGAGCAGATTACAAGGTGTCCACAATAGCTCAGCTGTATCTCCAGACACATTCAGACATGTCAAATCACAGCTAATTTTGTTTGCTGGCCTTGAGTTTGCTACACAGACACTGTCTTTCTCCAAACAGATCTTCATGATAATTGCCAGATAAGTCATACTCCAGCTTACAGAGATTTAAAATTTTAATAAAGCATCTCTTCCTTGTGTAGCTCTTAAAGGCAATAAAACTAATACCAGGAGCTCTAATGGCATGAGTACTCCTTGATACAACTGATAATGCATCCAGATTAGAATAAAACTGGTGGTTAAATTCTTCAAGTCTGACTTTACTGGTGAAGACCTTTTGAAAGCAGGGGACCCCTTGGTATTCCAGCAGCAAACACTAGCAAGTGCACAGAAAATGTTTACAGCATGTGAATAGCAGCCTCCAAATAGCCTGGGTAGAATCTCATTTTTTCTGCTTGAGGTGATTATCTGGTGAGAGAAGTTTTCCTGGTTGAAGGAATAAAAAATTTGATCCTGAGGCCAGCATGGAAAACTTCTTGGTCCAAAGCAAATCTTCAGTTTGTTTTCAAACTCGCACTGTCACAGCCACTTCTTTCACTGCTTTTAGTAGAGGATGTTGGCTTCTTTCAACATTTTTGTATCCTGTGTGTTGCAATGAGCCAGATCCTTTTGGAGGTCGAATATGTTATTTTGAATAACTTAACACCTCCCTAGAAAACCTGTCTTCTCTCCTTACATCACAGAGTTAATAGCAGGCATGCTATTATATATGTATATAGTCTACTTCAGGCATGCTCCCAATACATTTTTGACTTTTCAAAGTTTTAAAAATGTGGAAAGCAGATTTTGGGCCTCTCAAAATGCATAATTTTCAATATTTTCCTGAACTTAATGGGATTTAATTAACCTAAAAATTCTCAATTTTATTAGTTTACTTTTGGAAGCTCTGAAATTTTGCATCCATGCCTTCATGATAAAGTACCCTCCAAAGCCACTGGCATGGTGAAGCCTCACACCCAAACAAGGTTTGTTATTAACATCTACACAAACTTTGAAATACATTCCTCACTCCAAACTTTCATTAAGCCTTACCTGCACCTACATGCTGAAGTTAAGTGAGTTCATGCTAGCCTCTTACATACGCTTGACATCTGAGTAAAGAACATATTTTTAGTGATTTTTGGATGCCTTCTGTTTCTGTAGTTTAAGTTTGTCTTTCTGCAGTGACATAAAAATGTGTAAATATTCACATTCTTCCTGTACTCTTATTTTATGCTTCTTCTGTTTTGTTAACCTGAGACTATTGCAAGAAATGATCAATGGTTATGTCTAAGAACACTACATTTTCCTGTGATTTTTGACAGAGCTTTTTTGCCCTGCTTGAAAATTCAGATTCTTTCACAATCCTATTTAACAATTTTTACCAATTTAAATCTGGTTTTGCCTCAAAATCTGTAATAATCACATTTATTTATATATACACTTTTATTATTTACAATATATTTATCAAATATTATCATCATAATTTATGTGTTTTATATTGTTTTTTAATCAGAGCTGACCACTACAGAGTCATCACAAAAGTCAGAGTACAATAATTTTGCAATGGAAAAAAAAGGCATAAAGTAGTATTAGTGTATTATGTCTTGAAACTGTGACATCTTCTTAGGTGAAATCAGAACTTCTTTATTCTGTGTGAATGCATTACCTCTTCACCTCAGACAAGGAAAAAGTATAATATGTGGATTTGTGTGCTGAAAATCTGAAGACTCTATCCATTAGGATTAACTTTGAAACTTCAAAACAACATATGTTATAGAAAAGTGTGGAGAAATTTCCTTTCCTCTCTAAGGTAAAAGCAGAGTTGTACATAATATTCTGTTTCAAAAAGTTATTAATTACATTCACAGTTAGATTTTCAACTTGCTGTATTAAGTTTCTTCTTAAGGTTGTTTATTCCCTGATAAAGTGAGCACAGTGCAATAGACATGTAGCACCACCAAAAACAAAGATGACTCAACAGGGAAAAGATGGTGTGTATGCATATTGGGAGTGGAAAATCAAAGCTGAAAGTTTTATATTCCCATAGCAGTAGCCACTCTTTAAGAAGTATTTTTGATAAAAAAGTCTCAAGAAATAACTAAGAAAAACCCCAAGCAAAAGAGTGAAAAAATAGAGAAATATCCCATCTGTTTGGCTTTTTTTCTCCATAATCCAGCCATTGTCTGCAGCTTTCTTTCAAATATATGTACTCTGAATGAGTTCCATCTTCATTCCAATTTAGGAACCAAAGCAAGAAAGGTGAACCTTGTCCAGTATCTTGGAGTCAGACAGGAGGTCAGATCCCTGTTAATATTACATACTACTTCAAAGACACGAAGATATTTTGTTATGATAAAATTGTGATAACTGAATCACAGCCCTTCTGTTTACATGTCTGTATGTATATATGTAATTGACTAAGTTTTCATGATAATCTTTACTCTATACTTCTACACTGCCTGTATTTTTGCTTAAATCTTTCATCCTTATTAGAATAGACTTTTTAAACAAGCTACCTCCTGCAGGCTGGGAAGTACCACTGCTCCCTTGGTTTCTACTTGCTGTACTTTTACCTGGACATTTAACACTGGCTATGCTCAATGACCTCTGTTCTGATCTGGAACATCTCTTGTGCTTTTGTGTTCACTGCCCCCTTTTCCTCCTTCAAAGGACAGGTACTACATTTGCTCTTTTGCTGTCTGCAGGTGTCTCACCCATTTTATGAAGTCTCAGAAATAGCCAGTACTGGTTTTAAGATTTCTTTAGTCACTCTCACATAACATTATCAAATCTAGCCAATTTGAGAGCATCCTTTTTAGCTATGCACTATGCATTTCCCTTTTATATATTCCAGCCTGAGATAGAATCCTTTTAGCTGCCAGTATTAATTGTGCTAGTTCTGTACTTGCAGTTGACCTTTTTAGTGAGAACTGAGTAATGGAGCCACTAAACACTTCAGGCTTCTCAGTGTCCTTCAGTGTCCCTCCCTGCTGAGCACAGGGAATATAACTTCCTGGTCTTATCTATTCACTACTGATAGGACTTTTTTCTGTGATTTCTGTGTTTCTTTCTCTTCATATCTCCCTTTGTGCCATGTGCACTTACACTTGTTCTCATGGTATCTCTCAGTATCTCTGAGTTTCTTGAAGTCAGTCTTCCTCAAGTACCAAAGGTTTGATTTTGCTGCTCTCTTCCCTATGGATCCCAGGCTCTTCAGTTTTATGGTATTTCTCTCTAAATTGTTTTTCTGTCATGTTCTTAATCAGTTCAGCCTTATTACTTAGAAAAGCCTGTTCTCCTGGACTTTAATACATAAAAAAAGAAATGTTCACAAAGCATTCCAGGCAGCTGTTGGTCACTTTTTGTCCTCCTTTCTCATTAAATGACAAGGTAATTTAGTTGCCCTTGTATCAGTACATGTTTCAGATGGTTTAGTTTGTTGCTTACAGAAAGCCTGGGATAGCTGGTTTTTCTGGCTAGGATGTTTACTTCCACTGTTAATTCACTTCTGAATTATTTTATATTCTAAAATATTTCTTGAATGGTAAGCTTCTGAGATGTCATTGACATCAATGAGTCACAGCTGAATGTTAACTCCACCCTTTTTGTCACCTAAGTAGGCCTTCATCATACACATGTTGAGTGAGATTTAATTTACAAGAGCTAAACTCTCATCTGACTCCAGATACCTCAGGTCATAGTTTCTGATGCCCATGGCTATATCTTTTCATAGCACAAAAACAGTTGGCAACATCAAGAGCACAGGGTGATGGAACAGTTGCATTTCTCTCATCTATACTTTAGGCAGTTCATTCCAGTAGTATTTATTTCAGCTGGGAAGGTTTTCTTTAATAGCTCTGATGGTGTTAACTATGTTGGTTTGCATAGAATAACATCTCAGGATGAATTGTGTGAAGGTTGCCAAATGTTTGCTTGAAACCTATGAAGTTTCTGTGTGGTTTTTTTGACAGTTAGTGGCTATATATATTTGAGCATTATTCCTAAGATGGAAACCTGGTCGACATTTCAAAGCTTGAATACAGACTCCTCTGGACCAGGGTTCAGCTTAACTGCTTTCCTGCTTTCTTTGTTCTAGTTATAATTGTTCTGTGGAGGGCTTTGTTACTGAAAGCAATTTCACACTGTACAGTGTAAACTGAAAAATTGTTCTTGCTTAATGAAGTTTTTGCTTCAGTTGCTATGGTTCCCATCACCATTAATTCATTACCAGAGAACAGAAAAACAGATAAATTAGAATATTTTTGTACTGGCATAGGTAACAAGAATCTAATGAGAATACGAGACTGACAGAGAAGAAGAATAAATAAAGAGCTATCATTCTCAGTCTCAGGTTACTTGAATATTTCAGAATAACAAGGTATCAAAATTCTTATAAAAATATAAAGGAATAGTCTAAGTAATGACTAAGGTGGACTGTAAGAGAATTATCTGTATTAATTTATTGATTAATATGCTTAATTTTACTGAATAAATAATGTCTGAGAAAAGCAATCTGTGGTGCTGCATTCTTTCCTGGTTCTAGTCCATCAAATATTTTCTCTGTACCTGCCCACTTCCTTGTATAGTTGGTTTAATCCTTACTGTACCTCTTTATACAGTTATCACTCCCCCCTTGGATCCACCCTTTGTTCCAAGTCACTCCTCCCACCCACCTGTGTATCTTACCCTGTCCCTCCCTCTCTGGACATCCCCTAATCTTCAACACTCCAGTGGTTGGTTCAAATTGTTCCCCACCCTTTGTGTTCCCCATTGGTCATTGTGCTGTACACGCCACCTCATGATCCTCCCCTCAGTGTACCTAATGGGCTGAGGGTTTGTACCCTCTCCTGAGACCTCCCCTGTTTATAAATCACTGTAAACATGTCTAGGCTCTTTGCCTCTGCCCTTCCTTTGGGGGAGATGTGCTTTGTGTTTCTGTTAATAAATTCAATCCTTGCAGTGACAAGCAGAGCCCGTCCCGTTCTTTCCTACCCCAGTCATGGGGTGGGTGTCAAGGACACTCAGGAACCCCAGGGCAAGTGTCACAGCCCCCTTGCTCATAGAGGACTGAATTGCCACAGCAGTTCTTTCTTTTTCCTCCAGAATGCTTTGCAGACTTCTCTGTGTTTCTCTAGGACCCCTCACTATGTATTTATAACAAACAGAACAGGATGAAGTATATTGTGTTTTCCTACAAAGCTTTGTATATACAAGACTGACTTTAAGGCATGAATACATAAAAGATTATAAATCAAAATAAAAAGGAGTCATCTTGGTGGAATATTAATTAGCCTTGAAAGTGATACTGCATCTGGGCTTGCAATCTACTTGTTCTATGCAGCACCTAGAGGCTGTAGCTGAGCATGGTCAACATTGTATGATGTGTTTACATAACACAAATCATGTGATAATTTGCCTGAAATATTTTATTTACATTTATTAGCAAAAGTAAAAATGAAGTTGAGCAATGAGATTAACTCAGTATTATGTGGCTGCTGAGTGGTGGCAGACTGTAAAGAGTTTTCCTGTCACTGTGTGGTGGTAAACATTTGAAATGTGAAAGTTGAAATGAAGGTCCACTTAAAACTTCATCTTTGATGACAGCCTCATTCCCATTGGCTTTTTTTTAGTCAAAGCTTTCTCTTAAAAGTGTTTCCCCCCCACCACCCTTGATTCTTTTGAGTAAGTCAAAAATATAAATTAATAGCCCTTAGATGAGCAACTGGTCTATATTTTTGTCCACTGCACATGAACTCATGTTTGATTTTTCCTATAAGCCTTCCCTCAGTTTTTATGAAAATAGCACTTAAAACCTCTGTCCATAGATGATTTTTTCTCCTCACTTTGATCCTGAGATACAGAAAGACTTAATTCCCCTGTAGACTCTACACTTTTTCTCCACCGTTGAGATATGCATGTAGTCTAAGACAGTCACTTATGATTCAAATCAGGCACTGCCTGTAGCCTGCTTATACCTGCTGCTTGTTAATCTTCATCTAGGCTGTGTGGCTCTCATGGGAACCCAGGCAAATCTCTTCAATCAGAGATGGTACAGACCAGAAAACTGTTCTTTAGTGCCTGGTAAACATCACTGGCACAGAAACTCTTCTGTAAATAAGCAACTGCCTTGCTTAAGGAGTATATTAGGATGAAGTGAAGAAACCTGTAGCATTTCATTAATCATTTGTGATATACAAAATTGTATTTATCACCAACCTATAAAGAAAATTATTACCACAATGATGGTCCTATGCAAGAAGGAGATGAGACATAATAGTCCTTGATGTTGAGACATAAGAACCCAGCTGGTAGAGTTGTGGAAGTCAGCCATGGCCTCGAAATCACATCAGAGGACATTTGTTTGCCTTATCAGGGACAGTGAACAATCACTGTCATTTATTTGATACTTTCTTCCCAATTTCCAGGATTTTACAGACTATCTATTTTTTTCCAGGATGAGGAATCCATGTCTATTTGAATCATGCCAGAAGAAATCATGTCAAGCTGGTTGAGGGATAAGGAAGAAACCATAGTGGCCATGTATCTTATGTAGCCTTTTGATACAGCTTCACATAAAACTTTCATAAGCGAGTCAAGAAAACTAAGTGAAACTACTACAGGGTGGATACGAAGCTGTTTTTAATTTAATGTCATAATAGAAGGATGTCTAAATAGATTTCAGCCAGTTTTTCCTGAGCCTAGCCAATATTTTCACTTACGTCTTGGATGAAGGAATAGAATATGAGTTTATTAAATCTGCAGGTGATCCAGAATCATCCAGGCTGTAATGAGATTGAAGAACAGGATTAAAGTGCAAAATGATCTTGATAAATTGAAGAAATGTTCTGAAAAAGTGGGACTCAATTCAATAAGGACAAGTACAAAGTTATATATTTTATCAAACATTATGAACTGTAGAATTACATAATGAGGAACAACTCGCCAGGAAGTAGTTTGGGAGAGGAGGGCCTGGCAAGAACAGTGAGTCATAAACCCAAACCACCATATTACTGTTGAAAAGTAATATCATTGGGGCGTATAAGGTTCTCAGGGAAACATTGTATAGAAATGAATCTTTCTGTGCTAGTCAGCATTGATACAACTGTCTTTGTTATGACCCAAGAAAGACAGAGAAAGGGAGGAGGAAAGGAGTGAGTTGGAATTGAGATATGACCAATGAGTAAGAGTTTTAAGAAACAGAATTTTTAAGTCTTGAGGAAACTAGAGAGAAGTGCAGCAGTGCTTAAATATGTAAAATAAATCTGCAAGGAGATGATAATCCTTTCCTTATGTTACTTGTGAATGGGCTACTGCATATCAGAGAGAAATGAGCTCTGAAAGAATCTCTGAAGCAAAAAAGTTCAGGTTAACTGTTCACAGATTATTCTGCGTTGGAAGGGAGCCACAAGGATCATCGAGCACAACTCCTAAGTAAATGGCCCATAGAGGGAGTAAACTCACAACCCTGTTGTTAGCACCATGCTCTGACCAGCTGACTCAATGTTAGGTGAGACTTTATGGCATAAAGGGTAGTTAACAACGGCAGTAACTTGAGAAACTGAAATCAATATCATTGAGCTTTTTTACAAAGTTTAACAAATATATTTGTTAGACAGAGGTCTCTCGGGACACTTTAGATTGTCCTGATCCTTTTTGGTTTTGGTGGATGGATTCTGTTGGCTACCTGATGTACTTCTATCCCTGTTTCCTTGCTGATTTATATACACAGGTAAAAAACCTGCAAGGTAATAAGGAATGCAGTACAGCAAGATGTTGGCTGCATTTTTCTGCCTAGATATGATAATCTGCAACTCTGAAGACTCAGCTCAAACAATATCCCATCTTGAGCCAAAAATGGGTATAAAAGATGTCAATTTACCCAATAAACAAACAGACACCTCTGTAGATACTCTCTTCAATATCTTACACATTAAATGGATTTGATCGATAACAAATACCACAGTTTATGTCAGAAATGAGATACAGCACAGGTAACAGTGCCTCTTGCTGAACACCTAACATAGAGACGTCAAGACGTCTTCTTTCCAAGAAGAAAGACCTACTCCTGGATCTCCAACTGAATTTGGAAAAGACCCTGCATTGATGATACCAAAATAACTACTTCAATTTGATCACTCCTAAACTAAGCAGGTCTCAGAATCACAATTACATTTAATACATTCAATGGAAGAATGTTAAACACAATATTATTAGGGTTTGAGCCGTATGCATGCACACAGCCAAGAAACTGTCAGCAGTCCTCTTTGCTTTCTTCAAGAGGCATGCTTGCTGTGACAAGGCACCCAATTAGGTCTGGGGGATACTGCAGTGTGAGACTTTCCTTTGAGTCAAATCACCATCACATGACCTCCAAACTTGCACATGTTCTTGGCTCTGAATTTCCTTGGGTCAGTTGCCTGTGTTGACAGCACTGCTGCCTCCTGAGTGGATGAGATGGACCAGTGGGATCAGTAGGTCAGGGAGCCTTCAGTGTGTCCCATGACACAGAGTCACAACGTGGGGTCCTGCTGATCCCAAAACAGCAGCTTTCTCTTCTGAGCTGAAAGAAAAATATACATATAATTTTATTAGCATATTCAAAGGCTCTGAGAAAGCATTTCAATCACAGCTACACTTTGTTTTAAACAAAACCTACAGTTATCTTCATAAATCACATCAACATACACAGTGTACAGTCAATACTTGTACAGAGTACTACCTGCCTACAAACAAACAAATCATACCTCTACCTTGCCACACAAGAATGCACTTAAATCTAATGAGTGAAGAAACCAAGGACAAGAAAAGAAGTAAGAGCAGGATTCCTGTAAAAGAAAAGTGAAAATTATGTTAGCCAAGAATTCTGTCACATTGGTGCAAGACCATACATCTGAAAGGATTTATACATTACTTGTACAAATCTGGAAAAAAACCCCATTAGAATTAAATCAAAACTTTGAGACTTTGGACAATTGTTTTCTAAAGCATGCAAGAAGTCTAGAGCTCCAGAGACACTCAGATAATGAGGACTGAGTTGTAGTGACTCTGTAAGGTTTAACATTTTGCTTACTAAATTTTACCGGGATATCAATATCGGGATTTCAATGTTGTAAACATTTATCCCAGCTCCCTGCCTAATGTAGTCCATAGGATTTTCCTGAATTGACTTCTCATTCAGACCCACTAGCTACAGATAAAATGAGGGATATCTCTTGGAAAAAATGATCCAGTTACTCTGACACCACCACACCACACAGTCTCACTGAACTACCGAATGTATATCTGGTAAATTGTTCCAATCATCTGTTTGTGCTTAAACTTTGAATCTTTATTCTAGACTGCATATGTCTATCTGACAGCTGGGGACCTTTTTGATGATTTGTCTGGTACATTGATTGGCACTCTATTTTCAGAGTTTTCTTTCTTTCAGAGGTTCTTGCAAGTTACCACGAAATCAAGCTGAGCCAGCTCGTATTTCCCATATAGCAAATTGGTCCATTAAGATGGCAAATACACAAGCTTTGTTCTGTTTACACAGGACAAAGACAACAAAGTCAGTCACTTGGCACTCAGCATGCCTCAGCTTTCAAATTTATAATTATTGCATTTCTATCTTGTTTTTTGTATTACAGAACGTTCATCATTAAAATTAAAAATTTCCAAGGACACACCGACAATGTCAAAGTTGACAATTTATCACACCTAAGTGAAATTGATGCCCCCACCATAGAGTGCATTTTAATCACAGACTATTATAGAAAGAATCTTAAAGATGCTCTTGTATAGTTCCATACTGTGATCTAGTGATCTGTGTCACACATTAGTAATCCACTTGGATTACTAATGTGTGACACAGAATTTTGATTGGTTTTTGAATTTTGTTCTACAGGTATTCATGATCATTACTATATCAGTAAATTATGGAGAGGTCATGACAATTTTTCTTCCCCCTTTTCCCCAGCACCCTTCCTACATAAAACAGAACTTGCGGTTTTAAACTTCCAGTCAAATCATGCTGTTTTAGTACCAGTGATTAAAACAGGTAAATGGTCCTACACAAGAAAGTAAAATTCTTCCTGGTTATTACATAGAATCCTGATATTGATGTAGAGATATATTTATGTACAAAGGGATGGGTTTTGTTCTTTCTCTTGAGAGTTTGCTTAATTTTGGGGTCTTTGTCTTTATTCGGCATAAAATGAATACTATTGTTTTCCTCTTGGCCTCTCTGAACCTTCAGACTTTTGGAAATTTTCCATTTTTATAATTCAGCCTCTTCCTCAGCAGAAAGCTTCTTCCATAATGCAATGGACAGTGAACATTTTCCATTCTTCTTCCATTATAGGCATTATTTCTTTATATCAAACTTCCTCATGCAGCTATTCAACTTGGGAGTCTCCAGAGACAGAGGACCACAACGAATTGTCTCACTACCCAGCCCCTTCAAACTCCTCACGTGTTATCATGTACAAAAGTGTCATTTGTGCTAATGTGCAACTTCACTAGTGAAAATTTTCCTGCCAACCTCAAAATGCCTTCCCAGAATGATGTCATGAGACTTGGCTCCAAGAAGACAGCACACTTTGTTATTGTCTAGTCTCCTTTACAAGCTGTTCTTTCCATTCCTTTTAGCACAGTAATCTTGGACTGAAGGATCCTTTTTGGACCCAGCTTTACCATCTTGCAAGTGGCCCTGAAAGACAAGTTCATGTTTCTCTTATGCAGTTCCCAGCTTCATTTGACCAGATGAATTTGTAAAGAAATCCTCTGCAGTTTCCACTTGAAACTTCTTGTACTTGGCTATTTCTAAATGTATATAATTCTTCTCAGCCATCTCCTTCTCAGAGTTTACAAGCATTCTACTTCCCTGGGTTTTCAACACATTCAGTGTCACCCATTTTACCTCCAATACTAATGAAATCCTCCTTTTCTGTTTTGGCATCCTTTGTTCACCTTGTTTCCAGCTGACCACATACTATCTGGCTTTTCTTTGATTTCCCGATGTTTTCTGGTATGTCTGAGATTTCATGGCCAAATCAGCAACTTTTACTGCATATGGGAGGAGCAGCTTCTAGTCTTAGTGAGCAAAGCACAGCACCAAGCCCACCTCTTTTCACCATGGTAATAAATATTAACTGTGTGTAGGGCAAAAACCACTCAAATATTTTCAAAAACTATTTCTAAATACTCCTGTCTCCTGCCCTTGTTCAACGAATCACAAAGCCAATCCAGGCTTCACAAAGCAGTTCAAAAATACACCAAAGTTCACAGCTTAGCTCAACCTGCTATTTGCTTCCAGTGATTAAGAATTTAAAAGTTTAAACCCCAGGATTGATGTTAAGCCTGTAGAATGCAGCAGCATAATCCTTAGAGAGAAACCCACACAAACAGGTATGCTTTTTTCCGTCCTGTTTAGGATCTATGTAACTGTCCAAGATGTTAAATAACTCTTGTCATTTCACTTGAGGGGTGAGAGTATTTCACTAGTGGGTAGATTAATTATTTCCCATAAAATGAACACTTAAACCCACTATTTTTCCCTCAAGGAGTATGTTCATATTCTCACATACATCATGATGTGCCATAAACACTATGCATATATACATAGGCATAGCTATGGGAACCATGAATATATAAAAGAAATGCACATAACTGCAGTATTTTTGTAGGTACAAGTACTTAGCTGCTCTTTGAAGGTTTGTCTCATAAGTCATAGTGTTTAAGGCAGTTCTTTTTCCCCTCAGATTGAAAAATAGGTATAATTATCATAAAAGGCAACACTATTTCCAATGTACCTCTGTGAATAAATATCAATTAATTCATGCATCATGGAATGATAATGAAATATTATAACTTCATCTGTGATAACAGTGTAACTTTTCATGCCCGTTCACTTGCAATCATCCTCTCTAGATTGCTAATTATATGCCTGAAGCTGTATTTAGTGGAAAAGATTGAATCATTTGTTCTTTTGTATGTTTTGCCAGAATAGGAATAAGCCTGTATGAAATATCTTTGGACTTTTTCACACAGAAAAAATCCCAGCACTCAAATCTACTGCATTGTTTACTTGATATAACTGTAAAATACCTCAATTCTGTGTGCAAAAACACTCCTTGGAGAACATCAGTGCTCTAACCTGCACTCTTCTTGTAAGTCTTTGAATTATTGTGCTGTTGTTATGCCATGGCATGTGTCCCAACACATTATGGCAACACTGCTCAAGAACCAGCAGCATGCACAGATCTTACAGGTGTCCACACAACTTTTCCTGGATCAGCATCATTGGCTCTATGTGCCCTATGCCTCACAGCATAGATTTACAAGAATATTTTTTCCTTCAAAAAAATCACAGAATCCTTCCACCCCTCCACTTGTGCACAGGATAGACTTACTTGTGCTATCTCTTTAACATGAGTAAAACCTTGTACGTCAGTGATCTTATTTCTGCTTAGCTCCAGGCTAGTTTTGTCAATCCCCTCATTGTAGAAGTTAAAGCTTCCAGATTCAGTGTTCAGGTTTGATGTATCAAGGTTTGACTGCAGGAATGAAGCTCTGGATTTAGTGGTGGATCTGTCTCTATGGTGACTCTTATAGAAATTGTGTTATTTGTGTTACCTGCAGTGATGGAAGAAAATCGAGGCTGGACACAGAAGGTCAGGGGAAATGGAAGGAGCTCTGACAAAATGCTACAGCCTGGTTACACAAAGGGCAAAAGATACCAGGTGACTATAATTCCCCCCACTGACTTTAAATGTTGAGAAACCACATCATCATCATTAGTGGTGTATTTAGCTGAGGCCAGTTTCAGGGATATGCACATTATTTGACTCTCTATATTCTGAGGAATGGACTTGGTTGCAGAGGGAAGTATTTAAGGGCTACTTTATGAGGTATCTACATTTACGAGATATAAAGTAAAATGTGAAATCCTGGACAGAGCAGACATCTTTCAGATATTTTCTTTTAATAAATTAATCTTTAAACTCAGCTGCTCTTGAAATCTCCAAAAACATCTCCTGTTTTTTTCTCGGTGGATATGTGTAAGCACAGCAAGTTTGTTGCACAGGTAACACAGTATTTAAAGGAGGTAGAGTTTCCAATTCAGTCTTCTTACAGTGGAAACTCATGCTTTTATGTCTCATAACATAATTTTCTCTACACCTGAGGTGCTCTCAGCATGTATAAATGCATATTCAATATCTCCTGTTGATCGAAATAAAACGACTTCTGCAATATGAGAATAGTGCATGTATAATTCCATAACAAAGGGCAGGGGGCTGGATGACTTATGTGCACAGTTTACAGGATTTGGTCTTCACTTCTCAGAAATGCATTTTAAAACCAATCATGTCAGGAGTATCTGAAAAGAGTTGTCATCTGTCATGAATCTGGAAGCCTGTAGGGAAGAAATCTGTGATCTTTGCCTGGTTTCTAATGATTTCACATCACAACTGGCACTAAGCAGAGCATGTGGTGGTGTTGCTGCCCCTCGCCCTATGTATGGGGAAGCACAGTAGGGATCCACACTGTGGGCAGCTGCTCCTTCATGCTGGGCTCACAGCATCAGGGTGAGAGGGCATAAAAAGTTTACAGTCTCCTTTTCCTGGTGTCTCTGCATTGCAAACAGACAGTATCACTCTCCAGCCTAATGTTCTGTGTGAGCCCTACTAGCTTTGCAAAGAGAGGCAAGAATATTAAATATAATCACCAAGATGTGTGCAAAGGGAAACTGTGCAACCATGTAGTTTGCAGCTCTAAAGGAAAAGGAAAGGAGAACCAATATTTTCACAAGAGTAGACCCCTTTGAAAGATTTTGTTTTTTACTTTTACCTGCTGGTTTTTAGCAAAATAATTTTATTCTGGGCTGCCTGTTCCTGGAAATGGTCTCATAATTGCTAACTTTATCTTGTGCTGCCAGTGTCTATTTAATCACCTCCTTGTTGCATTCACAGCCCACACACTGACGCAAAATCTCCTCCTGCTCTGATTCTTCACCTATTAGAGCCTTGGCCCCAATACCTCTCTAATGCTGAATGAGCAAACACCCAGTCAATGTGAAAGTCAACCAGGCATAACTTGCTGCAGAGAGTTTTTCTATGCACATTCCCCCTTTGCATTTCAAATATAATATAACTTAACAATATGGCCCTGAAAGATGCTGGAATTCAATAGCTGTATTTAGGTACCTTTTAAAAGCAAATACTTTCCCTGTATATTATAATACCCTTGTTTAACTTCCTGCACTGATTATTGACAATTTAAATGAGACTATAAATTTAGTTACTTAGAAGAAGGAATCAGAATCCAGGAATCAGAGTCCACGTCCTTTTCCCTGTGGGTGCTAGCCATCAGCAGATTTGGTGCTGCAAGCCACCAACACCATTGAAAATGGAACTGTTTTACTCAAATTGCAAAGTTAGGGTTTCTAAGACTTCAGTTAGGTACTGTCAAATCCACTTATGGCAATTCTGGACCAACTATATTGGCACTCTAAACCCTATTGGTGTTTGGAGACTGCATCTCTGGGTCTTGAGCTCCTCTAAGCTTGGAAAATAGACAAAGAGCAGTGTTCCACAACTATATTGAGACCATTTTGTACTCAGGTGCCTGAATTCCTTCTAAGGTCCACTTTGGGTACCTAAGTCCTTGTTTAGTTATGGCCTTAAGGCTTAATTTTAGATATCCAAAAATTTGGCATAATGCCAGTATTTTGAAGCAGAGGAGGAATTCCTGTCCCTAATCCAGGAGATAAGGCTGTGACATGTGTCCCTGGAATTTACAGAGACATGGAAATACATGCCCAGAGCCGGTGCTGGGCAGCCGGGCAGCTCCCCGCGAGCTCACGGATCCTCCGTGCACTGCGGGCTGAGCACAGGGCCAGACACCTTCCACAGACTCAGAAGTCGTGTCAGAGATGGCAGAACAGGAGTTAGATTCTGTGGCTGCCAAAACCCAGACGAGTAGGAATCATTTTGGTATGCATCTGTGTGAAACTGAAGCACTGCAGAGAGAAACCAGGCTCTGTGCTTACCACGAGTGTACTTTAACTGGGCACGAACTGTGCCTTCCATTGTCTTGCTGCAGAACATGTTATTTCCCCAGGAAAAGGGTAAATACCATATTTCCAAGTGGGGAAGCAGTAGTTTGCTGCATTGGAAGGGACAGCTGGCATGTGTCTGTTGTGGCACTTTTCCTCTGTGCAGTTGTCAGGATGCAGCACAATGCTGGCTGCTGGAGTAAAACAGAATTTTAATGAACAAGCTGCAGGGTAATATAACAAATTTGTCTCTAGCCAAGTAATCAGCCACCAAACATGCACATAAAATTCATATATGGCAGAAGAACGAGTAAGTGTCTGTGATCTGTTTGAATTTTTCTTTTTGACGACTTTCTCGTATAAAATCTAACCTGGTACATCTATGTGAATGCAAATTTACCTTGAAACTGAAATCCTAGCCTGTTAGTAACTAAGTTGTTATTGCTGTTGCTGTTTCACACCTTACATTTTTTTTCTGTTACTTAAAAAAGCTCATTTTATGTTAACAATCAATTTATGTGGCATTTTTGCCTGGAATTCAGGCTGCATTTTCAGAGAGTTTATTACTTTGTGGTTTCCACTGCTTACATGAAAAATCAGTTCACAGAGTTTGCTTGGAGAACGTGACAAAGCCGAAGATTTTGTTTTCTTTTCTACATAGGCCAGCTGTGCCAAGGAACAACCTTATAAGTGGGACCTCCTGGAATTTGCACAGGATGGTACATTGGTGGTAGGTGGGCTCTTCAAGTCTAACACTGGAGCACAATCTCGCTGCCAAAGAGATAATTTCCACTTTCAAACCCTATGATATTAAATCAAATCATGATATTTTACAATAAATTGTAACAAACAGTAACTTTTAGTGCTTCCCTCTGCAGTTTTGATGGTACAAATTCAATATGTCCAATACCACAGACAATATGGGAACAAAGCTTAGTCACGGTAGGAGCACAGGAGAGAAACCCAGACCCACTGAAATCCTGACAAAGTTTTCATGGACTAAAAGCAACCAGTACTTTGTTGCAGATGGGTCTCTTTCCCTAGGCTAAAGCACTGCTATTCAACAAATGTAGATAGTAGCTGAGAAGCCAAAATAAGGGCTGGTGAAAGAGAACTTGTACTGCATTCTTCAGAGTTGATGGTGGGACTCCTTAGTTACTTTCCCTGACTTCAAAAATTTTATATTACTCAGTTATTCAGGGGCAAGGCAGGTCTTGAACTTCTGTTCCTGCCTTTCAAAACTGCAACTGTAGCCATACAAAAAAAAAAGTAAATAAATATTTACACTTCTTCTGAGGTTCCTGCCTCTAGCTTGGGCCTTTTCCTAGGAACACCAATCTCGGCCCTTTGGATCTCATGACTTTCATTTCCTGCAGTCTGTAGTCTTTCCTAGGAACACTCAAAGGCAATGAGAAAGTATTGACATTTTGATAAGGAAAGTGCAGAGATATAACATGCCCTACAGAGCAATATGCTGTCAGCCAACTGCCTGGCAAAGGGGCCAAGCAGCCTCCTACAAGAGTGAGTCACTTTTCTTTGCACCACTTCTTGCTCATTGCAGTGAGCAAAGGGGAAATGAAGGGCCTGATCCAGAGCTGACTGACAAAACACAGAATCTCCCTGCTGGACTTGACTTCATCACGGGTTTTGGCAGCAGTTCAGCTTTTCACATTTTCCACTCTTGAAGACACGCTAGCTCCAATTAGCCCTGCTGACAGGTTCTTCCCTTTCCTTTTAAACCTGTAATTCTTCTTCAGTTGGAGTTGTCTGTAGGGTAACTGAGTTAGCATTTTGCTCTGGGGTGACATTTTCATTTCCAGTGTAAAATCTCATAATGAAAGCAGCTTACAGCAACTTCTTTCTCCTTCCTTATGCCTCTGACTCTTATGGAGGCTCCATAACTCCTCCATGAAGTGCTGTGCCCCTGGACTCTACCCCAAGACCTTCTGTAGTCTTTTGTTGTATTCCAGTGTCATCTCAACCCTTTGTTCCCAGCAGATTGTGCCTGCTCTGATAGATAAGCCTCTCAAAACAACAGTGGCTGCATTTTGTGGTGCAGCAGGACATGTTGCACCAGCTGCTGTTGGCATAGGGGGGGATCAAGGCCTCTTAACTTGCTTCTATTTCTTCCTGTAAATCCTATGTGGGAACTAGAATCCCACCTGGGTTCCAACAGGAGATGACAACAACCTGCAGAGGGAAAAAGAGGAAATGTTCTTTTCAGGTTACAAAGGCTAAGAAAGAGACCTGGCCAAATGCCCAGTAGGAATTTCACTTCTGATGTTAACAGTCTTTATACCAGGACCTAAATTTACTCCTTCTCATTTTTGCTGAGCAACGGTTTGCATATTATAAAGTGCCAATTCTACCTTGGGGTAAGACATTGCTGGAAGCCAAGGGGTCATTCCTGTTCTTTGTGCAGCTGTCCACAAGCAAGGAGATGAGCAATGGCATGTTTGATGAATAAGAGGTCATGATTTATTTTCAAGCAGTGGCATTTATTCAGGGATGTGCAAGGAGAACAGGATTTCTTGCATCATTCCTCTCCCTCAAGACTTCCCATATATTGTGGCCTAAATTTAGCAGCTAAGCATGTTTTGCCCAGTGTTTGGAGAATGCAAAAGTTGCCCACACATCAGGACTCCAAGAAAACAAGAAGAAAGTGAATGAGGAGAGAAGAGGGAAAAGCCTATTGCTTTGTACCTCTGTGAAAGGCACTGAATTCTAATGCTTCCTCTCTGTTCATGTCTTGCTGTGCTATCTCTAATGTAGTTTATAAACTCCTCAGTGCAGACACCTGCTTGTTTTATTTGCAATCATAAGATGTTCTTTGAATAAATTGCTAACAACTATAATAATATTGAGCAACACTGGTATTTACCATAGCTAAAGCAGACAATAGGGAGTTCCCTAACCCTGAGCAAAGAGGTAAGAAGGAGCTTACAAGTGCAGCACAATTAAAAGGTGCTAATATTGTTAATTATTATTAACACTTGTATTTCTGCAGCAGAAGGAATTACAAGCACATTCAGGTCCCAGTGCTGCAGTGTTGTTCAAGATCATAATAAGATCATTCCTGCCTTGTATAAGAATACATTCAAAGGCCTTTCTCTTGTAGAGCATTCACAGATGAGGGACTATTACAAGTCTGAAGAGCAGCTTGCAGGACTCCTAGGCAATGCAGACAGAGGAATAATAATGTTCCCATTATACAGATGGGGAACATGGATATTTGCATCAGCTTACAAAAAAAGACCTGAAGCAGAGCAATGAATCCAAATCTCGTGATGTCTTGTTCTGCACCTTAACTACAAGGTTATCCCTAAGTTACTGATTATCAGTGCTGAGAATTTCTAAAAATTTCTTCAGTATTCAATCTTTTAGCCATTCAAAACCAAGCAATTTAAATTTAATTCTCGTGAACACATACTGGATTCAATTTCCTAAAAGCTTGAGATTTGAAGCATAATGCTATGTGGGTAGGGAGAATAAAAGAACAGCCTTAAAGATAAAATTAATAAGACTCAGATAGAAAATTGTTGTAAAAATTTTAACTGTCATCTCAATGAAGGATAATGTTACAGTGCATTGAAATCTGTATCAGAGAAGTTTTGTTACATCAAATATTATATGACTGCAGGACATACCTGACTCTTAAGATGACAACAGTTATTTGTTTTTGGGAATTGTTTTCCAGATATATTTTGCTTAACATACACATTTTTATTTTGTATGTTTCCAACTCTTCAAATATACAATTTTTTTTTCAACAAAATTTTTATTTTTCCAGATTCTAACATTTGCCCTTGATATTATTTGATAATATTATTTAGAAAAAAATGGAGTGCAATATTTCAATAGTGTATGATACACATAAGAGAGAGACTCCATATTTTGTACAAGCCAGGAGGAAAATAATTAACACCATAATAATTTCCTCCATTTAAAACTCCTGATGGGATCATTAAAATGAAAATCTAAAGAGGCCATCTCTTTTTCTATACTTTGATATTGCTAAACCCACCAAAATTCTAATATGGCCCTTGCAGTCCAGACCTCCTCTTCTTTCTGACCCTGAGGGTGCAAATTTATTTCTTAAGGATTTCTTATTGCTAACTTTGCCTGCACTAGTTCAGGCTTTAATTCCAGAAGATTTCTGATTTAATCTCTGGTGGGTTAATCGAGATGACCACCGATGTATTAATGCCTATTAATATCACAAATTTTATCAAAATACTGTTTTCTTCATACTGTATAGCAAGCACTGCAGAGGTAGTAAAGACTAGCATTAATACAGATTTCAGAACCAGAAGTACTACCCACACAACCTTCCAGAATGGATGTTTTTAATTACTTGATCACCACTTATTTTTTATCATAGTGTGTTGAACTATGTTTTCTGTACCACTTGCTAAGTAACAACATAAAGGCAAAAGTTTATAAAGCTAAATCATCTAATTGTGGGCTGAATAATTTCTTTGTGAAGGAATGCAACTAGGGTTCTTTACATTAGCAAGTAAATGGATTTCTGGATGCATTCACCAGTTTATTCTCCTACCATTTATTCTGCTCCCTCAAACTCTTTCTTAATTCATGAAGTTATTTTCTGAAAATATCCATGTTTGAATACATCTGTACCATGACATCTCTACAACTAGGAGACGTTTCACACTTTCAGAATATTTAAACTAGCCTGGGGTTTTTTTTGTGTGGGTGTTTGTTTTTTGGTTTTTTTGGTTTTTTTTTTTGCATTGCTTCCTCCTTGCTGCTAACTTGGTGGCAGGACATGGAGTCCAGCTGGTTCTCTATATTGTAAATTTATGGAGGTTTTTTTCTGTGTAAGTTTTTAATCCTATCTTGGGGTAGATGATAGATGAGATCAGAAGTCATATCATCACCTCCTTACAGTATTGACATCTGACTGCTGCCCTTCTGCAGTTGTCTAATTTACTTCCTCTGTTTCCTGGGCCTTCCATGTAGTTGTGGCCCTTTGTGACATGTTTTAGTGTTGGACTTGGCTGTGCCCAATGGTTGGACCCAATGCTCTTAGGTCTTTTCCAACCTGAATTATTCCACAGTTCTATGTTCCTCAAGATCCTCCATAGATCCTCCTCTTGCTTTCTGTGGTTAGGCCAGTGGCAATGGAGAATCTGGTTATCTCTGTGGTCTCTAGACCTACTTGTGTCTTCCTAAGACCAGCAGCTGACTATGCCTTTAAAGGTGCAGACTGTCTGAGACAAGTGAAGAGATAGTTCCTGCTTAATAGCAGGGCTCTTTGCAGAGGTTCAGTCATGCACTGAGGAGTGCCTTCTGGGATGTCTCAGCTGTGTCATCTGGGTTTTGATTCTCTTAATATTGAGCTAATTGTTGAATTCAGAGGCAGTACCTTCAGGAGATATGCCCTGTCTTTACCTCTGCTTTTGGTTTTACTGTGGATTAGTACTTGAACAGAGTGGGGAAGGTATGCTCCTGCCTAATGTATTTGCAGCTTCTTGGTGACAAATCTTAAGTGTCCTACAGACAATACATCCCCACAGAAATGATGCAATTCTGTACTGTCAATATGACAAAGTATAAAAGATGTTCCAGTCTTTTTCCAAAGTTGGTTACAATTTCAAAAAATACTCGTTGCTGGGGAAGGCAAAAGCCTTTTCCTATTTCCCACTTTCTCTCCAGATTCAGATACTATACTAGTTTTATTTCACTAGCCCTTGTATATTTATCCATGGTGGTAACTCTTTGCTCACATTACTTTTTCTTGACGCTGTAGTCGTCCTACACTTGGTAGAGTGAATTTCTTTTTACAGCACTAGGTCTTTGCAACCTAGTGAATTCTGCAGTGCAAGCTCTCTTTTTGCTGTATTCTCCTTGGCATTCACTCCCTTTCCAGAAAGGTCTGTGTACAGCACAAAAACAGACCATGAGTTTCATCCAACTAATGCAGATGTCTGGTGTGCAGACAGCTAGTCTGTGTCACAGTTAGTCCCTTTAAGGTTGTCTTATTGGAAAGAAACAGGACCCCTTACATCACAGTTCAATTCCTCTTAGACAGATAAAATAGGTCAAATGATTCACAGCTTAAAAAAAACTATTTCTGACCACAGAATGTAAGTTGAGTCCTGGGTGACTTACCTAGCTTCTGGTATCTGCACTGTAGGTGCACTTAAATGAGATATGAGGCTCTCCTTGAGCCCATGGACTCTCCTGGTCCCTTGTTCAGCTGTTACTGCAATTTAGACATGGTGATGCCCACTAGCCTGGTTTGAATGCAGCAAGCAGTGGTTTCCTCATGAGGATTTCCAGTGACTCATCATCATCCTGCACAGTGTCCAGAACCCCATCAAGTTAAACTGATGAATATATTTTTCTTTAAAAAACACATCAAATAACTTATTTTGTAAAATAGAGAATATTCCACATCTAAGAAATCCACCAGTAAGTTGTTTTGTGTTCTGGTTGCTGGAACAGTCCTGCTTCTGAAGTTGGGGGCCTTTGTAGGAGAAATGTGAGTATGCTCTGGCCAGAGTGATTATAAGTGGTAAGACATAGGTTCTGTCTCCAGTAGGGTTACACAAGAGCAATCTGCTATTACAGATGCAAGAGCATGTCTGTGTTCTGCCCTAGATGAGCTTTGTGACCCCCCTTTGGGTGCTGCTGCCAAGTCAAATTTCAGCTTGAACAGTTGAAGCTTGGCAGAGAGTAAGCAACAGAAAGTGGGATCTCTTCAGGGCAATGGATAGATAACATTAATAATAGACATAAGAGCTACCAGCTCTTTCCTAGTTGCTCTCTGGCAATACTTTATTTGTGGTCATTTCTATGCTTACTTTAAAATGAAAGATTCCTCATAATCCTTGGGGATTTTCTTGGATCAGTTAGATTGATGTGGTTACACTGAAATACCTTTTTTAGAAGGAATAATTTCCTTTCTTAACTTGCAGAGTCATGCTCTGCAATGGAGAGACATAAGCAGGCTCTATCTTGTAATCATAAAGGTGTAATTCCCAAGTTCTGCCTCTCCTGTTAAGTTCCTGAGGTGAATCATACTGAAGCACTGCAACAGGACCTAAATGGTGCAGAAAGTTTGGGACATATCTTCAAAGTACCCAGGTCCTTTTCTCCTAACAGACCTGGGACTGATAGTTTTTTTTTTTTTCCTTGGAGGATGGAAAAAACCCAATTTAGTTCCCAGTTCTTCTGACTTGCAGCAGAGCAATACCTACAGACTGCAAAAGTCTTTGAAAAATCCTTCACCAATCCTGACTTATTTTTTTCAGTTTGTAACTATCTGACTGATTTATAACATTTTCAGAGGGAATTGAGCACCCCATCTATTATCAATCAAACCTCACCTCTTGCTAAACTGAAGAAAGACTATTCCAGCAGTGTGGCTGTTACTCACCAGGCACTGTGTACCAGCAGAGATATTAGAGGTCTTGAACTTTGCAGAGAACATTCTCGTAGCACTCACTGAGTTATGTACTATTGCCACAAATTCCCCATGCATCATGATGGGAGTACACTGCACTCATACAGGACAGCCTTATTTTCAATCAAATTTGTGTCAGGCAGGGATATGATAATATATTTTTATTCATTCTGTTACTTGCAACGTTAGGTACATCAAGGAGATGGAAGAAGCTTCAGAAGCCCAGGGCTCCCAAATTAGCTGGTTTTCTCAAGTGACTGACCGTGGAATTCAGTCCATCAGACTTTAATCTAAAAACCACTTAAATTAATTCCTAACATTCAGACAGCTGAAATCAGGTGAGATTAATCTCTTTCTAATTCTATCTTGGGACTCCTAGGTTCCTAATTTATGGAAGTCAAGAATAGCAGTGTTAGAGCAAATAAGAAGTTTAGCCATCCCATGTTTCCATCTCTGGTAGTGGCAAATATATCAACATGAAATTTTTGAGAAAACGAATCATCATATCTTGGTTATTTATTCAAGTTGCCTTTTTACCCTCAGTTTACTCTTTTTATTTATTAGTGCTCTTCAAGTCTACAAAGGAAAACTTTCTGGGAACAAGGCAAGAAATGAACAAGGCTTAAAATTCAGAATGGTTACATCTCCAATAGATCATTCTCAACTTCTTTGTGCTCCCAGCAGCAGGTGTGCTATAGGCATCACAATTCAGCTGCATTGACACCATGGCTGCAGCAGAGTCCTGCACTTCCTGCAACTGAGCCAAAGTCAGAAACCTTACTGACATAAAGGATTTTGACTACACTGGAAAAAAACCCAAACTATTTTGATACTTGCAGATTGGATTTTTTTATATATATATATAAAGTATTAATTCATCAGAAAAATGAGAATCTAACTTTGAATTTCACTTTGGAATAAATAATTATTTATTAAAATGCTAGGGTTTGGGGTTTTGTTTGGTGATGGGTTGGTTTTGTGTGTGCGTGTGTGTTTTGTTTTGCCTTTTTTTTTTGAGAAGTAAAATTTCTAACTTCAAGCACCCCAGATCCTGATATTTCTGTTGCAGATAGAAACACTAATTGCTCATAATTAAATTTTGACCATTTTATTCGTTTGTTTGACCCTTTGCAAACTCAAGTTCTGCAGCACAGTGCAAGGAGGGAGTCTCCCAGTCCAGTTCCTGAGAAATGGCTGGAGAGGCCAAGCTCTGTTTGGGCTTTCTGTCACTGTCTGCACGTGGAACATGGGTAGCAAAAGTCTAAACTTGTGCCTTACATTCAAATGCAATGTGGAATTTTATTTTTGCTATAGGACAAATCCTGTTTACTCATTCCTGTGGTGAAATCTGCTGCCTTCAATGGGATTTGCCACCTGGAAAAAAACACTGGAGAAAGACAGCACTGCACCAAAAGCAAACTGTTGCCCTTCTCACTTCTAAAAGATGCACTTATGAGTGCAATCAGAGTAGGTTTCAATGACATTTGACTCTAGGTTTGTATATGGCAAAACAAACCTATAAAACTCCACTTACCCCCTCTACTTCCCTCTTGATTTACAAAAGTGGAAACTTTCAGGATGTCTTAGCTGTAGACCATAAAACTCTTCAAAAACACATTAAGAATGTCAAAAACCACCTTTGAGATGAGTAACACCTTTTAAAGTAATGGGCTAAATCAAACCAAAACCTTTGCTGACATTTTGATTGCGTTTGTGTTAGTTGGTATAATGAAAAATTAACTTTACACATAAAAAATTTATTGTAGCTTCTTTTACTGCCTAGGAAGAAAAGTTTAGTGTAGCCAACTGAACGATGCTTCTTCATGGGTTGTCACTTTATACACTTTATTATTGTAACTTATGGGGATGTTTGTAAGCAAAGAAGTGTTATTTATTCTGCTGTACTCCCATTTGCTCACTCGTTATGCTCATCATGGCTCTAAGTAATAAACTTCATAATATCACACATTAATGGGGTTGTTTAAACTATAACTACTGTAAGTTAATGTGCAAATTCCTTGCAGTTTCCCCATGTTTACTCACAATTTTTCAATAACGTTCAAGTCGTGCCCTGAGTCTGGGAAGAATCACACACTTTAGTGCAATAATGTATGAGGAAATGTATAGTTATTTAATAAATACAGAGGAATTGACATTAATGTCTGTGTATCATTGGTTGTTCCCATTCATTAAAATGATTTCTTGATACTTATTTGTGGGAGATAAAAGATATTTAGTGCCATTTCATGCAAATTGCAAATACTTGCCCAGACCAGAACAAACTTTGAAAAGAGAATATTGTTGAAGTCTCCCTTGTTCTTCTAAGTGTTAGCAAAAATGAGAAGCAGTTAAACTGCAGTTACCCAAAGGCAAGGACTTTGGTGATTAACTTTATTATTGCTTGTTATGCATTTTTGTTTGCATGCTGCCCAGATCTATAGATCCATAATTGTCCCGCACACTTTCTGCTTGAAGGCTCTTTTGAAAGAAAAGTGTAAGAATTTAGGAATTCCTAATAGTTTTTGTAAGAATCTGTTATTTTCTTGCTGTCTTAAATGTATACTGAATAATTCTTCCTTTGTTTTCAAAGCCAGAATTTCAAAGCCAGAACACGTGTGATCAATAATGTAGCAAGCTGAATATTGAAAACACAGATTTTTCTATTGCCTAATAAAAGTAATCAAACTTCCCTTGATGCCATACTTTTGTGCTGAAATTCATAAACTCCAACCTGACTTTTTGGATGATAATTATTTTCTTTTATGAGTTTCAGATACCATCACTGTTCTTTAAATCAAGTTTTAGCCATCTAACAGAGTGCAAAACAGCATATATCAAAAAGTTGATGTGATGAAATTACCTCATTTTCAAAAGCAGATATTCCCATTATTCAGAAGAAGCCGCTGGTTTTTCAGAGCACTTCCTGTTCCTCCTGAGAATGACAGCTAGTGATGAGGAAACCTCTTGGTAAAAGTCAGTGATGTAAATTTGAAACACCATTTTACATGACACATGATAGCCATTAATTTGTGAACAAGTGTGTGTGCCTGTAAGTGAAAAGTCCAGCACCATCACAGCTCAGGCTTAAGTAAAGGAATAACTGGGTGGAGGGGATACCTAGTGCACCTTGAAGGTCAATTCCTCTCAGTTTTACATGGGCTATCCCCAGCTTGCTTGCTATGGCCCAGTTTGAGCTTTGGATTCCACCTCTCCCTGCCCTACCACCTTTCCTTAAAGCAGATAAAATAGGATCTTCTGTTTTGAAATGACCCTGAAAAGTTCCGACCAAAGCTCTTTTAAATTCTGTTATCTGAAATGCAGAAATCCTCTATGAAATGCTGCCAAGCATTGCCATGGCAACATGATGTCACCTGGTGACAGAACAAGCATTGTAGCATTTAGCTGAGACCATGTTGCTTCCTCCACCGGCAAAAAGGAGATTTTGAAAGCAGAGACCCATCTGAGCAAACGAACATCTGCAATCTAAACATTTCCACTCATCTTCAGGGACAGAAACCACTTTCATTTCTTGTCTCTGAACGAGGGGCAGGGTATAAATCACAGTCAGGAGTCTTGATAACTTGCATTATCAAGAAGGGGAGTGATTGGAGGATTATCAGTTTTATCTTTTTACTTTTGTCAGTCAGAATGTGTCTTAAAAGCAAGTGAGCAAGGGCTCTGGGAGCCTGACTGCAGACTGGCTGGTCCTCAGCAACAGGCTCCATGAGTATGGCTCACTTGTCACATTGCACACATTGATAATATTTCACTATATTTAGCCATTTGCATGCAATTCTGACATGTATTAAATTATGTGCTTTTCCTCTGAGTGGCTGGCAGATTTTAGGCTGAGCTTTAAACTTGTGAGGGTGGATCCTGATTACGTGGGTGCACTGCTCCACTATTATGGGCTTCAGCCAAGAAAAATCTCCCAGTCAATATGCTTTTCCTCCAGGCTTTTAATAGCCTCCAGAGCAAGACAAGTATAGAAATTACCCATGAAATCTGCTACAGCATGAGAAAAATAAGATATTTTGGCATTGATTGGAGGTGAAGAAAACAAGAAAGGGGCTGCTGGAAATCTTGGCCATTAGAAGTTCCACATATGAGCAATTGCAGCTTTCTCTGGAGAAGTGTAAGGCACATATATTTGCCTTTTTTTCTCAAATGTCTTTTGGGCTTCTTTACTGCCTCCAAATTCTGGAATACACGAGGGTCCTCAGAGGTGCAAGGCAGAGCCAAAACTGCATTACAATGCAGTGAGGATTTTTTGCAAATGTGCATGTCAAAGTTCTCACAAATTTTAATCTGAGTTCACAGTCCTTGCGGCATCAGTGAAACTAACACCTCATAATGACACCCAGGCAAAACTGTAAGGCAAATGTAATTTCAATATTTACAGCAAAGTTCAAGCACATTTCAAAGCTGTGAGCCAGTCCATCTTTGTTGGGTTTTATTTGGATTTACACCAACAACACTTAGCAAAGTTCTAACGGGGATATTAATTTCTCCCATTTTCTTCCAAAGAGGTTATTTCATTCCACATCCGTTGTAGTATAAATAAGAACATGTTGGAATGGAGAAGAACTCTAAAAATCACATTTAGGAACCCTTGAAATTGTACAAAAATTTAAAGCATTCTTTCCATGTGCTGATATTCTTAAATATTTGCTTTTCTACATTTCTGCTCAATATATGAATTAAAATATGTTTATTCTGACCTTTCAAAATCCTTGCTATTTTGATGTGTGCAGAACAAAGTCTTCAACTTTCCCATTGTTCTTCCCTTGTTGATCTAAACCCAGCTAAATTTAGTTGTATTTTCTCCTCACATTGAGTGAAAACCAGTCTCTGAGGTCTCTGAGCCCAGCACCTCACCATGTCTTTCTACACCATATCACTCCTTTTGTAGACCTAGAGAGCTTTATTTTAGACTCAGCTAAGGTGATTCAAAGATCTTTGCAGAATCCAATTCTTCTGATAATTAACAATTGTCTCCTAGTTTCCATTATTTTTTACATTCACACTTTTCTGCTAAGTCCCATAGAGTATTCTCATCAAGGAAGTCAAAACCTACTCTATCCCTATAATTCATAATCTGTTTTACCTGCCGATCTCTATAACTATTTTTTGATCCATAATTTTGCTGCTGTATTTTTAAACAAGACAATACCCTTACCTCTCTAAGAAGTGTGGATGATTCTATGCTATACTTTAGTGGCTATTTTTTGCAGCAAAACTGAGCTGTTTTCCAGGGTGTACTATAATTCGGTACCACAATCATCTGGGATGAAGTCAGTGAAGAATAACCTGGGTTATCACAGTTTTACACTTTAGAGGGCACTAATTTTCTTTGAAATCAATGATGATTACACCTTACTTCTTAAGGATTTATCTGAGATCAATTGCTGTTCAGCATCTGTCAAGTGCAGGTTTTGTATAAAGGTGCTGAACCTTGGATTTAGGCACCCACTGCTAAGGACTCTTTTTTGGAAGCACTTGAAATGGGGATTCAGCCCAGAAAGAGTAACTCAGATGGTGCATATACTTCTATGTTCAGTGACAGTGACAAATTGAAGGCACTGAGCAGCCAAGATCAGGGGTTTTGCCCTGTTCAGCTCATGCCAATGGTCTGCTGCAAGTCCTATTTCACTGGGCAGGAGTTAACTGTTGAGCTGCAGTCATATTTCACAAGATTTTTGAGTTAACATTACATGAATTATACACGGTTTATAAAATGATTATTTAATCAGTGGAAAATTAAGTTCATAGATGTTTTCAAAATCTGAACTAGGACATTCATCAGCAGAACTGCTAAATTTTTAATCAAGTCTACTGTGCTTGATGTAGCTATCATTCTAAATTGCCCTCTCTCTGCTGGTCCTCTTACTGCAGTATATATTTTAACATTATCCTTCCTCATGGCTAATTGAATTTTTTCAGCTCAGATTTAAGGCAGAGTGACATGCCACTCAGCATTTTTATCAAAGGACAGTCTTACTTATTTTTAACAGATGAAATGCTTTAAATACTAGGCAGAGTGAACTCCAAAGTTCTTTGGTTCCTTCTTACTTAGAGGCATCTTTTAAAAGGAAACATGGCAGAAGTATAAAGAGTAAGGAGTTTTGCTTGTCATGAAGATGAGGAACAATTTGAAATTCCTTGGTCTGTGAATTTCAAATTTCAAAATCCCCTTGTTTAGGGATTTGATTCCTTTGATCACTTCTGGAAAAGGTCTGGATGAGAAGCAATGAGCAATACAGTTTCTCCAAGTATTTAACCATCTCCCATCTCATGTAAGAATTCAGTTCCAATCACAATTTTTCCTGTTCTGTAAAAACCTTTGGAATTCTCTTTCATTAAAACCATGAGAAAAAAAATATGTTCAGAGAGGAGAGAAGCTGCAGAGAATTTACCCCTTGTATAACCTGAAAGTCTAGATCCTACCCCAGATAAGGGAGAGACTGTAATGTCTTCTCAGACCTTGTTTCTCACACCCCACTGAGCAAAATTTTGGGAAGGCAAATACCTGAAGATAGGAAGCCTTTTCTGGTAGAGATACCTTCTCTTCATCTTTTCAGTGTACCTGTAACCCAGTCTGTTTTTAAGGGAATTTGGGATGCATGTAGGAAGCCAAGAAATCTCATCTATACTCACCTGAACAAACATTTACCTAAATCTCCTTGTAAGCACTCACTATCTACACAAGCATTTTGTGAAGCTCACTGTGCATTTTTAAGCATCCTAAATTTACTCACCATCAGAATAGGGTTCTTCTTGCCTGGGACTTCCACCTATTATTTACTATTTCTGAATGGCATGATTTGTCATAGTATTTCTGTGGTTCTAAAGCTCAAGGTCCTTTCTTAAGAACAGCCAGGACTTGAATCTGTCAGTCAAATTCAATGCAAGAGATTTTTACATAAACAAAAAAAAACCCCACCCAATTGCCCATGTGGTAATTTTTTTTCATATTGTGTTTCAAAATATAGCAAGGGACAGTTACAAGTCTATATGCCTCCATAGACCTAAATGATGCTGGAAATTGGATTTTGGAAATTTAATTAAAAGGTGATAGAAGATGAATATACATTTCATACTTCAAAAGACGGAGAGAAAACTATAAATGCATATATGTATAATAATGCTATTTATACTAAAGAGTTTGATGAGTTTTTGGTATTCATCACAAAGTGATTATATCACTGACATGAACTAATAACACAATGTTAACACTATAGTTTCTTTAACAGGAAAAGAGATTACCTAAAGAGAAAGCAAACAAAAGTAAACGTTCTAAACCACTGATTATCTACTCGGGAAATGAGGCCACTCCTTTGCATGTTATCCTTAGTTTGCCTGTGCACTCTGAAAATGCCTGTGTGAAACTTGCCTAGAGATGTCTGTTATTTCCAAAGCAATTTGAGAGCTACGTGTTTGTGACAGAATTCTGCAAAGTCACATGAAACCATCAATGACTAAGCTAATTTAAACACTTTCTTGGTCCACTCCAGCAAACCTTACCATCCAAGTACCTGCAACTCCCTCTGATACCAGTGCATCCTGGGTGAGAGTTTTCCCCAGTGCATGCTGAAGTCCCAGGCACCTATACAGGTCTATTGGAGGGAAGGTGTTCCAGTTGCCATCAAGATGCTCCTGGAACAGGTTTTGGCCCACAGACAGTTTTGTCCAGAGGAAAAATTGGACCCCAGGTAGATAGTGAATGATAAAGACAAAGCTGGACATGGCCAGCACATGGGAAGCAGAAGATCAAGTGGAGCAGACTGATTTCATCTAGATGTAGTGGTAGCACTTGGCATTAAACCTGAATAGTATGTGGGGGAGTGAGAAATTAATGTGCAATTTAATAAACTCCTTCAGGAATTCTAGAAATGTTCCTAAAAACCCATCAAATTTTTGAATTG
The DNA here is from genome assembly GCA_013400215.1 of Cisticola juncidis. Taxonomy (NCBI): domain Eukaryota; kingdom Metazoa; phylum Chordata; class Aves; order Passeriformes; family Cisticolidae; genus Cisticola; species Cisticola juncidis. The sequence continues at coordinate 2,039,937 of VXBR01002740.1, forward strand.
CTCATCTCAAGCATTTTCAGCTCCCACTGCCCTCCCTGACATACTGAAAATCTCTTTGTCTTGAGAGTATCTTGGTTTGGAAAGACAGATACCTGTCAGGGAAAACTGGAGTTTCCCTTGGAATGGAGAATGTAAAAAACCCTCCCTCCAACTTATTATAATTTTACAATTAGGAGCTTTCAGGCAAAAATAAGGGAATAAGAGTAACCGATCTTTACTAGGAATATTAAAAATGTAAATGCAGTATTGCAAAAAAAAAAAAACCAAACCAAACCAAACCAAACCAAACCAAAACAAAAACAAAACAAAACAAAACAAAACCAAAAAACCCCAAAAAAAACCCCAAAAAACAACAATAAAAACAAATCACAAAAAAACAAGCAAGCAAACAAACAAAAGTCCTAGAAAACCCTAACGGAATCAGGAATACAACCTGCCACCCTGTCGGCCAGGCTGTTGGAAGCAGTCCAAATAAGTCCTCCTGGAGTGACAGATGTGGTTCTGTTGGAGTAGAGATGTTCCTGGAATGGCAGTGAGATGGGTGCAGTCTTCCTCTGAGAATCCAGTGGAAAAAAGGATGGTCTGCTGTTCTGAATCTCAGGTTTTATCCAGGTAGGAATGGTTGGCTCCTCCCACTGGTTGGAGTATTTCACAATGGAATTATTTAATTTTATCAGTCATGTGGTGAGCCTTAATGGCCCATTAACAGCAGATATCCCCCTGGAGGGAAGCTGGTCCTGGAAGAGATAAGGAACATTGCTCCGCCTGTTTTAACAGCTGGCCCATAAGCAGAAGGCACCCACCCCCTCCACCCCAGGGTTATGAGGAATGAGCTATACAAGAGACAAACACCTCCCCAACTGGTTTCAACAGATGGCAAATCGAGTACACATTTTTAGTTAGATATTACAACCCAAGACAGAGAGGCAAGTACAGGTGCCAGAGACCACAGGTAAGTACAGGTGAAAGGCCAGAAGCCTCTGAATCTCCTGTAGGCTGCTAGGCAGGGTTTGGATGGGGCTCAGTATGTTGCCTCTTTTGCATGCATCTCTCCTTATGCTGAGGATCTCCTTATCCTGAGGAGCAAGGCATGTATCAGGGCTGTTACTCTGAGGTGCCTGAGTTGCCTCTTGCTCCTAGAAATTTGGGCTGCATGATGCCTGCACTTCGTCTCAGTGCTGTCAGTGCAAACTCATTACATGTTTCCCCTGACACCGTATGAGGCCGTGGTTCTGATGTTGTGGTCTGGGTGTCCCTGTGTACATGCAGGGAGCCTGGGTGAACGTACACTGTGGTTTAGGCCTCCCAGAGGGAGCTGCTGCTGTGGCACTGCCATGTCACAAAAGCACTGTCTGCTGAGACAGACAGGCACGTTCAGCTCCACTGCCTCTTTGGTTCTGCATTTCAGACCTCCTCACGTTGTGCCAAGGAACGTCACAGAGTGAAGTTATCTCTTTAGCCACAGGTTTAGCAGCCCATTTGTAATTTGTTTTTCAAGATAGTGTTTTTTCAAGGTTCAAGGAAAGCAGCATCTCAGTGTGAGCCAGCAGGGTGCCCTGGCAGCCCCGAGGGCAAACCCCACCCTGGGGTGCCTCAAACACAGCCCAGGCAGGCAGAGCAGTGACTGCTGCTGTGCCAGCGCTGGGGTGGCCTCACCTGGAGGGCTGTGTGCTGTGCTGAGCCCCACAGTTCACAAACATTGTTCAGGAGGAAAACAAAGCTGTTGAAATGTCTGGAAGGAATGTCCTGTGAGGAGCATCTGAGGGATCTGGACTAGTCTGGTTTGCAGAAAAGGAAGCTGAGCATTGACCTCATTGCTTTCTGCAGCTTCCTGAAGAGTGGAAGTGGAGAGCAAGGTGCTCATCTCTTCTCCCTCGTATCCAGTGACAGGATAGATGAGAATGGTCCAAAACTGCATCAGTAGAGGTTTAGGTGGGACATTTACAAACATTTATTTGCTGGGGGAGTGGTCAAACTCTGGAACAGGCTTTCCACAGAAGTGGTTGATGACTCAAGTGTGTCAGTGTTAAAGAGGCATTTGGACAATGTCCTTAAAAAACATGATTTAACTTTTGCTCAGCCCTGAAGTGGTCAGGCAGTTGGACAAGATGGTCATTGTAGGTACTTCCTAATTGTAATTTTCTGTTCTGGTTTGGGTGCAACAGAAAGTGCTGTATTAGTTAGAGTTTCTGAGCCACACAATATATTTTTGAAAAAGCAAGTGTTTCTGTAAGTTAGAGATGTTGTGATGTATGTAAATTTTGCTCTCAGTTGCCTTCCAGATGCTGTATACTCCTCAAGTTCTTCTATTTGTCCCCATTCTCTTTAATTTTTGAATGTCTAATGTAACAAGATAGAGAAAAGATTCAATAGGACAATCCAGCATCTGTTTTGAAACAATTCTTCTTCAGCAATATATTTTGAATATCATGTTTATTTTATGAACATATTTCTTCACAGTTTTGTTATTAATTTGGCTAGTATAAAACCAGTGAAAATAAGGACCAGATGCTCAGCTGGAATAAAATTTACACCAGCTGAAGATCTATCAAGAGTAACAAAAACATCCTGAGGTGAAACACAACTCAAAGTGTCAAGCCACAAACTGTTATTTCATATCACTCTGAAACCATGCAGAAAAACTAAAGATCTGCATGGGTCCAGTGGAGACTTATAAATAAACCTTCACGTACTCAAGCTATTTCATGAACTGTTTCTCATATCTTGACAAATCTGAGATGATTTTTAAGCTGCTAAAAACCCCATAATGGCTTGAAGTTTATAACAAAATTTTCCTTGTATTTTTTCCAGATAATGGACTAAGATTAATTTTACTGATTCTTACTCATTTCTCTCCACTTTGAATTTATTCAGCATGCTGTGCAAGATTATACATATCTATCTATAATCTCATATATATACACATATATATATGACAAATGCTGCTTATTCCTACTGCACATCTAAGATCAGATGCACCCAGTGTATGAAGATGTTTTCTAATGGAATAGCTCAACCACTTCCATATTCTGCAGGTTTATTTTTGGCATTACCACTAGCCTCTGCTTTGCACATGTATTTATTTAGTGATGTCTCCATTCTTTAAATTGCCAATTGTATTGCTGATTTTCTCTTCAAGACAATAACACATTTCTTTCAGACTCTATGTATTAGTTGTTGTTGGGGTTGTTATTTCCTGTGTTGGTGATGGGGTGTCTTCCATTTATCCAGGAGGCTGCATTCATCACAATGGAGAGCAGCCAATAACTATAGAGATTTTAAATTTTTACTATTAAGTCCCACTCCTGCAAAGATTTAGCCATGTTCCTTACTTTAAACATGTGATCTGTCCCACTGAGCCCATGCGTATATCCTAGCACTTTCCAAACCCAAATAACATTTGATTTTTTTTATATTTCTGAACCTACAGGAATTGATCTGATGATAATTAGACTGTAAGCAGATAGTTTCAAAGTGCATTGCTGATTACAAGAGGATTCATCCTGGGGCAAAGTTCTGAGTAGGGACTTAAAAAGTCTGAGTCAAGACCTGGCTGTTTCACAGCCTCATGAAATGGGTTTGAATAAATCACCATATTTCAGATAGACCCAAAGTTCTTCATCTTCCTAATTCCCTGGTTGGAAATATCTCAGATTTAGGTGACTTGACGTTCTTGCACATATATAGACAAAAAACCCTTGCAGCTGATTGCAACACAGCAGGGTGCTACTGCTGTAAACAATCAACTTGCAACATCTATACAAGGTGTTAGTGTGCAAGTACCCGTGCCTCGGTATCTTGTGTTTCCCAGAACAGGGCTCATTGGTTTTACCTGTAAAGGTCCTTGCAAACATGATCTTTTTACTGATGGCAATGATTGCAGTTTAGTCTGACCATTGCGTGCTGTGGTCATGTAAATTCATAATAAAATATAGAGGAATAATGTTAAAATCAGTATTTAGCTACTCTTTAAACATATTCTTGTAAGTATGTGGAAGCTATGCTCTACAGCTGCCTACATTCATATATATTCAGCAGTATTGGGGTAATTATACCATTTGTATTCCAGAGAATTATGGGAGTCTACAGCAAAGATTCCTGAGTTCTCCTCACATATCTCTTCAGTCGAACATGAGTCAGACCTGCACTGCTTATTAGAATATTATTAGCATAAGTTGTTTTAGTAAAGTAGTAAATAATTCATAAGGAAATCTGCAAAAGCAAATATGTTTGCTGCTTCCCTCATTTTCATTGGGCTTGAAGAGAATTGTTCACTTTCTTCAAATATTTGGTTTAAAAATGTGGTAACAGTACATTGTTTTCCACTCCAGATGGCCTGTGCACTTTTTCTTTTCCCAGGAAGACATCTGAAACTTGGTACCATGGTGAAAGTAAGAAAACATATAGAATTCTAAGGTTCTAAATCTGTTTTTAAAAGACAGCAGGGCATATGAGATAGCATGGATCTCAGCTGGCAAGTACCAGAGGCCAGGTGCAAGGTGTTTAAACATCTAATTTCCACTGAAGGTTTGTTCTATGCCTGCACACTGGTTTAAATAGAAACAGCAGATTGATATCTATGCTGCAGTCACACAAAGCAGTGGAAGTCAGGAGCAAATCCCCACTTTAGTGGGCACTATACAAAATAAAGGGAGACACTCTTCACCAAAGCATTTACAGTTTTATCCTGCTTCTTTTAATTTAATTTCTGTAGGTACTTAATATTCCAGCCAGGCACACGGCTATGGAATAAACACTGTAATGACAATATAGAAGAGGTTTGGACCCTCTAATGATATCATAGCCCTTTCTGTAGAGTTTCAAAAGGTTATAGTATTTCCAAAGAGTAGGGATGCCTCCAGACCACTGAGTTTGACAGCCTAGCATATGCCCAGACCACCTGCAAGCCCCACACAGTGTGTCACCCTTCAAGGAAGAAAGAGACAAGGGGCACAAGCAAATCTTAAACAGGCACAGTGTGAGCAGATGGTGTTAATTCCAAAGTCAGTGCATGCACCTAAATTTGGTTGCTCTCAGGAGGCACAAATGCACAGGATGGTCGTGTGAGTTTGAACTGTCATTTTCTAGAGCTGGTTTCCCAAACAGGGATGAACCTTTCAGCTGTTGTTTGAAATGTTGAATTCAACTACACCAGGGTTAAAGCCTGCCATAACTGAATGCAGATGAAAGCTGGAAGACAAAGTTGTTCTACCAATGAAACACCCACTTCCAGATTGATTTTTACACACCAAATCCTCACAGACAGCAGAAACACCAGGATTTTGGGGGGAGAAAGAAAAATAATGCCAACATTTTGAAAGACTTATGTTCATATTGCACCTGGGAGTAAACCAAAGATTATCCAATTAAAAATAGCTAATTGGAAAACATTAATAACCAAAGAGAATATGTCTGTAATTTGAGGAGTTTAAGAGTAGCCAAGGACTTCAGTAGTCAAGGGATGACTCATCTCTGCTTTTAGCAGGTGAGAAGGTAAGCCCATCTCAGGCTGGGTGTCCAAGGTCCCATGATAATGAACAGAAGAAAGCAGTGTCTCCAGAGACAATCCCCTTCATCTGAGACATGGCTGTGGACCCACTCCTCCTGATAAAGTTTGTCTCCTTCTGCTGACTCTGGAAGGGAACCAAGTTACTGTCTTGTTTGAGAACATTTACATGTCTAAAACCAAGTCATTTTACCCTCTGTAGAAAAATTATATCCTAGTAAATAAACTAGGATTTTTAAAATGTAACTCCTTTTCTGGTGTGTTCTCAACTGAAGCCTCATGTGTCTCTGATCCAAACTTCATGACACAAAATCTTTGCATCTTCTCTTCCGTTGTAAGTTTGTGCAGCACACTGCAAGACACCAAGCACACTGCTATCAGACAAATAAAAAGAATAATAAAACTCAATCATGCTTGTATATATAGAAGGCCAATCAATGTAAACACAGGGTCTCTCCAAACAGAAGAAAAGCGGAAGCCAGATGGCATGAAATCATTGATAGCTGTTTCATAAACTTTTCCTGCAATCAAATCTAATTGAAATAACACTAGATTGTAGGCTTGAGCAGGTGGGCAGCACACACAGCTGTTTCTGCTAGATGATTTCCAAAGAATACATACATAAAACATTTCACAGGGACTGACATACGGCAAAAAAGGGTTACCCCAGATGGAATGCTCTCTTTCAGGCTTTATTTCACTGACAGATTTCTGAGACCCGCCTCTTTAAAAATATGGGCAGAAGTGTTTTTCTAGAACAGTTAAACCAATTACAGCCAAATACAATGCTGTTGGGAGCTAAGGCCTGGTGATGAAGTGTCTTCAGTGCCAATTTGTATTTGAAGACAAGGAAAAACAGAGGGGGACCTCCTAGTGTTCGGTTTATATCTTTGCAGTCAGGTAAAGGTAACTGAATCACCTCTGATAAATATTTCTGTTTCATAGAAAGTTGTCAAGAAAAGGTTTTATCAGTTTCCTTGGTAGTTTATTAAAGTTTATCAGTTTTGTTGGCAGTTTATTCCAGTTTTCCCTGCACTTATAGCTAGATCTTTTCCTAATGTCTAATCTACTTTTTAACACAATTAAGCTAATTAATTGTCAAGGAAAGGAAATTAAATTGTCATGGTCAAGGAAAGGAAACAGTTAATGTCTTTTTCTGTTGTAATCTTTCCTATATAGGTGTATTTCCAATGTCCTCTCTCCTCTTTATGTTCTTTTCTGCAGATAAATATCCCATGGCAGAATTTCTGAAGACTCACAAATGAGCCAGAAGGACCAGGTAAGTCTTCCAAGAGAGGTCCAGCACATTAAGTAAGCCTGACATTCTGGACTGAATTTTATCTTAAACTTTTGTTTGCATTGGAAACTAGGACTCAAAAAAAAAAAGGAAAAAAAAAGAGAAAGGAAGAAAAATTCAATAGAGCACCTTATGTGAATCAAATGAAGACCTGAAATAAATGAATTGTATAGCTCTACTACTAGTGCATTCTGGCTAGATGATATAGTGAAGCTTCTACTCTTCGTTATCTTTATATAAATTTAATAAAAAAAGATTTACATGGTCTTTTCTGTTATTGTTTATGCCATAAGCTGTGTATTTAACACTTCAGTCTAAAGGATTCAAATCTGCCACAGTATTACTTGGAGCAATCCAGAAATGATGAAATAAGTGAAGAGATAAGGGAACCTTAGTTTCTTTTCAGATGCCGTAAATCTCTTGCCTCTTACTTAAGATTTCCATGAAAAGGAAACACTTATTTATTACAACCTTCCAGTACTCAAAGGGAGCCTCCAGAAAAGATAGAGTGGCGTTCTATCAGGAGAGTGATAGGATGAGGGGTAATGTTTTAAAAATGAAGGATAGTAGATTTATATTTGATATTAGGAATAAATTCTTTACTTTGAGAGTGGTGAGATACTGGCACAGGTTGCCCAGAGAAGCTGTGGGTGCTTCATTCCTGGAGGCATTCAAGGACAGGCTGAATGGGGCTTTGAACACACTGGTCTAGTGAAAGGCACCCCTGCCCATGGTGGCTGGGGATTTGGAATGAAATGATCTTTAAGGTCCCCTCCAACACTGAACATTCTGTGATTTTAAGAATAGAATGAGATTCAAACTGTGCCATTAAATAATGATAATTTCTTGGTCTGCAGGAGTTTTCTAGATACTTATTTGAAAATGTTAATTCTGACGTTAATGGCAGGCAGCCTCTGCCTCATTCCCAGTAATTTTATGTTAGAATTACAATATATATTGATAGTTTATATCCAGGAGTAGAGGACGAAGAGGAAACATAATTATACCCCTCAAAAAATCTGAAGTCCTGACCTGCAGAGGTGTCCTGGGCAAGTGCCACCCTGTGGTCATCTTCCTTAGGGGTTTGGCTGTAACACAGCCCCTTGATCCTGCTCATGCTGTCTCCAGTTTCTTCAGGAATCAGGTACAATTCTCAAGGGAAAACCCACACTCCTCAGAGACAGAAAAAACAGGAAAAAATCATCAGTAGCTCCAAGTAGTGGGAGCATCTATTTGCAAAAGGCAGTGAGAATCAAGCCCTGGGGTGATATGACTCTGCAAGAAATAAATGAGTGTGAAGCAAATGCTTTCAAAAGAATCCATCTCAGCTCTGTGGCAGAAAAAACTGCAACACACAGAAAGAATCAGTGACAAAAGATCCAAAAGAGGTAGTTGATTCCCTGCAGGGGAGAAAACAAAGTGTTTACAAAGATGCAGAACAGTAAATCATCAAAGTGTGCAGCAAATGTCTCAAATGAAATGTTCATTCCTACTTTTGTATGAAAGGCACAGTAAAGAGAAAAAGATACATCCCTTGCCTTTCAGGCCATTTGGACTTGAGGAGGTGTAGCATGTCAAGTAAGAATAACAGCAAAAGAACAAAGAAGGAAAGAGGAAGGACCACAGGAGTGATGGGAACACAAGGATCATATGTAAGTTTATATAATTGCTTTGGATTACTGGGGGAAATCGTAAGCTTGTTTACTGACTTATTCTCTGTCTCTTCACTTGCCTTAAACTGCAGTAGTTATTTCAAGCTACTGAAGGGGTCTATTTTGAGTGCAGTCAAGGCTGATTATGGGAAGGGGTTTGTGGGAGGCAAAGGAGTGAAGACAAAAGAAGTGATGAAGTTAAGGAACAATAGATGCAGAAACAGAGGGGACCTGGTGCAGATCCTAGCACTGCTTTCAATAATGGCTAATGCTCATATTGAGCTTTTCAAGCATAGATTTTGAAGTGTTTTAAATTGAAGTCTGAATCATCTTATTCATATTATAACAGGACAAATTATGTGTTCAAGGTCACTCAGCAGAAAAAAAAATGCACTGTAGCCAGGCAGAAGATTCACAGCCCCTGAATGCTAGTGCCAGGCTGCCACAGCCACACTGCTTCTCTACCAGCTTGGGCTTTATCCTGCAATGCAGGGCTGATGTGTTAGAAATTAATTTATCAGCTGCTTTCTCTCTAAATTATATGCTGAAATACCACGTCATCACATTTATAGGGAGAACTGACGTTGGTGATGACACAATGCAGGGGTTTACTGGGGAATTAAAGAAGGTTTACTTTCTCTACCCCTCCTTATTATGAATACCCAATGTAAAATAGTACCCAGATATGTAACACAGTCACAGCTAGACTGGAGACCTATAAAGACGAATGTGTGTGTTCAGGACCACAGACAGGCCCCTCTCAAGGCCAGATACAGTCTGTTCAAATAATGGTTTGCAAGACTCCCTAAGCAGACAGATGATGTCTGAAGTCCAGACATTTACCAGCGTGCTTGGGTGTAAGAGAAGTCAGAAAATGCCATGCTTGTGGATCCTCTGAAAAGTGCTCACTCTGTGTTATGGATATGCCAGCGTGTCGATACACATATGACCTTTTTTGGCATTTGAAATGCGTAAATTCTACTGACTCCCAAACCACACAGAAAGTCTTTTGACTCAGAACTGTTCCTAGAATCACAACTCACAGAATGATAGAATGTCTCAAGTTGGAAGGGATCTGTAATTGTTTGAATTGTTCCAAGTTTTAATGTTCTAATCTCATGTTAGTTTATACCATGAGCAGATGTGGTGGTGCATCCCCCCACTCCTGCTCCCTGGGGCCACACTGTGATCTCAGAAATGCTCATTAGGCCTCAGCCTTGACAAAGAACACCTGGGCTGAGCTCCTCTTCAGCTTATCAGAAACACTGTCTGCCTCCACCACCTTATGCTAACAAGCTCATGTCTTTAATGAACAGCCTTGGAAACTTATACTTCTTGCCTGAATAACTACCCAAGTGGAGTAACATTTTTGTTAGTGAACTTTCAGAGGAAGTTAACAACTTGCATGATGGCCAGGATGAACAATTATCATGACTAAAGCCAACCTTCTTGTGACCCTTCAAACAGTGGTTCTAAGTGAGACCCTTTGAGCTTTCCTGGACCACAGTGGGAGGTAGCAGCAATCTGCCTCTGCGTGGGACTCCCCTCAGAGCCAGCAAACTCTCAGGTTTGGCATACCTGCAGAATCACTGCCAAACAAGGGCTGGATCCTGGGCTGATATCCCTCACTCCTGGAGGCTCCACCCTACAGCCATTTAGAAGATGCAAAGGCATCCGAAATGAGCTTCACTGAATTCAAGGGGAATTCTTCACAGGTATACCTTGTACCTACTCTTTAGGTCTGTGTGCATGCAAGTGTAAATATGCCCTAGCAAAAGGTATGTTGCTCTCCTGGACTCTTAAATACATTAGATTTGTAAGTTAGGTCTCTAAGTGAATTACTGTTGTGCTATCACAAATTCTACGTGAAGCTTTTATTAAATTGTTTAACTTGAGCTATCAGTTAAGTGTTGTTAATTTCAAGTGCTTTTAACCATTTAGGCTAAACCTGTTGGTCAAGTCTGGGGCTTAGTTTAGCCTTGTGACTCAACAGGAGGGTCCTCCTTATTACTTGCTTTTCCTTCACTTTCCTATCCTTACCCTTTTCTCCCCAAACCCCCAGCCTCCATGTAGGTAATTTTTGGGCTGATTTTGGTTTCAGATACATTAATTTTAGATATTAGCTGGCTTTTCTCTGTGAGCTTTAACCCTCTAGTGAGTAGTAGAGTGAACCTTGTCAGTGAACTTTGTCAAGCTTTTGCTATTGTACTAAAAAATGCTTTTGCTGATGACTCTTTAAGTGACCTTAAAACATTTATTTGCAGCAGCAGAGAAGTAGTTTAATTGCACAGAGCACATGGTAGTGTTCTTTTATCTTTTTAAATACAACTAGCACAGGTCTAGTTCAAGAAATCTTTTCAAATGACAAAAAATCTTTGATGACAACACTAAATGTTATCTATTTAACCAACCATTTAATATTGCTGGTCTTTTTACTCTCCCTTCCAAGTAATAAATTCATATTATATTTAAAAATGTAATATTTTTAAAGATTAAATGATGTCTTTATGTGACTGGACCATGCACATTTATGGTAACAGTATCACCATAACTCGTTGCTGTACTACAATGGAATTTCTGCTTGCCTGGTTCATTGCAAACCCCACTCAACAGCTGTGCTGCAGATGTAGCCACACATTCATGTGCAATTGCTTTGTCTCAGCACTGTCTAGATTTCCATACCTTAGAATATGTTCCTATTTGGTTTTGAGAGTGAAATATTGCCTATATCACATTGATCAACTCAAAATTGGCCCAGTATCAATCACATGGATAGATCTACAGATTGTATCAAGGTACTACAGTACACTGGATACTCAAGGTACACTGCTTATTAAAAAAATAGTGTAAAGATTACAGTAACATTTTTAATTTTTATATCTTTTTTACTGTTGTTGCTAGTCTTATCGTGGAGCATGTTAGAGGGGATCTTTTTACAAATGTGAAATTTCGATAGCTTGAAATATTTTGGATTACGTTTGCTTTGACCTCCTGAAATAGTGGTAGGAATTTCCTCTGCTGAGCTAATTATCACTTGAAATTGTTCTGAGCAACTGTAGATCATCATCATCATCATGTCTCACTGCTAATCAGAAAACATCTGCAGCACCATATAGCAGACTTGAAGTGCACAAACTGCAGTACATCTATTTAATGGAGCAACAATTATTTTACTCTTTGTGCTTATGGAAAGGTAACTCTAATGTTGGCTAATGAATTCTACCCCAGCTGTGCGTGATCTCATAATTATGTGGTTCAGGCTCCACATTTGTTAATCAAATGGTTTCTTCAGTGCAGTTTTACGATGATTCAGACCCCAGTTCACTGAAGAATTTGCCTAAAATCAGGTTTACTCAGTGGCCAGTGGAACCAGCTCCACTGGTTCTGGATGAACACATAGAGGTTCTTCACATAGTTACTTTTAGGCAGGCTCTAGCAGCAGTTTGATGAATAGAAATCATACTGTGGAATCAGCTTCTGTATTTGGAATTAAGATATTGATCACTGCTAGAAATTATTATTTAACATATAGTGTCAGTAGCATGACACTCTATTTCAACACATCCATTATGTAATCCAAAAGTTAAGAAATCCAATGAATAAACTCCCTAGAGCTAGTGTCAGTAAAATATCCCTTATATACATATTTCTAATCAATAACCTTTTTTTTTTTTTCTCAAAAAGCTGAGGATTAGCATATTCTTCTAGTGCCTTGTTTTAATGTTCTGTTTCCAGCAAAAGATCTCATTCTGCAAGAAAACACAGGAATAATGTGTATCCATGCATCAGCCATTTAGCTGTTAGCAAACAGAGATAATGGCCACTGGGAATGTAAAAGCTAGACTACTTGGCTGCTCTGACAAATGAAATCCAGGAGTAATGAGTCACACTAGATGTGATCCTTTAAAAAGAAACATTGGCAAACTCTCAGATTTTAAAATAACTTTGCTGAGATCAAGTGGAGCTGTCTTCAGCCATGATGAAAAAGCTAAAAATGAGTATCTGACTGTGCAGATAATTCCAGCAGGCTGGCAGCATTCATTTGAGAAGCAGCCCAGCCTGATAAGGCGCTCGCACTGATGCTAATGCGAACTGGAGGGTGCGGATGCGTGTTGCATAATCGCTGCATGCACGGCCGCTCATTCTGCACTGCTGCCTGTGGCTATCAGCCCGGGGGATGATAATGTACGTGTCTCTGAGCCAGCCCCTGCTCCCGGGGATTTTGTTTTACTCTGCACTGAAAGGCAGACTGCAGAATGCTCACTTTCCCGAGCAAAGAAGGCTGAGCACATTTTCCCCAGGAATTTTAGCAAATTGAGTAAAAGGGAAGAGTGCAGGCATGTCACCCACCAGTACTGGTTGAAGGTGGATCCTCTTCAGAATACATAAAATACAAAGTCTTGATCTGGATTTGCAAGATGGATATTAATTCACAAATTGCCAATGTGCTTTGGCTTTTTGCAGTAACATGCTGTTTGCATCCCTTAGTCAGAAGTAAAAGGCAAGATTTTCACTGAACTTTGGCTATTTGCTTCACCTGAATGTGGCCTAAACCCACCCACTGCTCTGCAGTTTTTGAAAACAAGTTTTTCTTGGTAATTCTTGCTGAAGGAAAAGCTTTTTAATCACTTGTTTTCAACTCATGATTGCCCACATCCAGTTTGCAATTCAGGTACACCTACAAAAAAAAAAATTAGAATAATATAATAGCTATCTGAAAAAAATAGTGCATGCAGAAGTTCAGTGCCTGCTTAACTTTCTAGTTCAGCAAAGTTTAGTTCAAACACAGTTCAGGGCTATAGGAAAAAGTCTACCTGTCAGCATATATCTTTTAGGCTTTGAGAACCACACATTAGTCAGTGGAAGCAAGGCAGAAACAAACAAGGTGAAAAATCCCAGACATACTCCAGTTTTGTCAGAGAGGATTTCTTACAGACATCTCTTCAGGCAGACTCCTAATTAAATGATCTTTGCTAGATGAAATCAAACCTTGCACTTCACTGCTTTGGCAGTGTGCAATGCAAACTACTGACTGAAATAATTTTACTAGGCAGCAAAGAAATTTTTAAATGGTCAAATTAGAATCACAGCTATTCCTACATTTTCAGCATTACACGATTTTGTGTCTGTGTGGGAGTATCAGGAAAAAATTCTAGGCATACAGTAGCATTGGGCAGTGTTCTGTAGAATATTGGTATTTTACAGATATGTCAGACTACAGAAATGGATTTGGGAAATACAGAAACGAATGATGTATAAAATGCAAAGCAGAAATGTCACTGATCACTGATATAACTATTATATTCAGAGGGAGGCAAAAATTCAGTTTGACTCTCAAGCAAGTTTGAAATACTTCCATTTTATCTAGGCTACCTGTCCTTTCCCAGCAGAAAATTCACGTTAAATAATGTTACTCAAAGAAGAGGAGACTATGCAATAGTGGAGTCTCTGTAAAGGTTTTATCACTGGGAAATTGTGTTGCCTGAGTTACTCATTACTTGGCATATGGCAGATATTTCAAAGAGAAGTAAAAGAAGGTATAAGCAGCATTCTTCAAATGTCCTTGCACTGTCTCTTTGTATATATTTCTCTAGATGCTTTTATTATTTTGAGACCAAATGAACTGATTACAAGGCAAGAAAAACTTCATAACCAGTGCATTAACCTCGGGATGTTTTCTGTAAGGGATCTGATGCATTGTTTTCCTGCTGGAAATCAATAGGAACCTCTCCTTTGACTGCCTAGATTTCTGTATTTTTAGTCTTCATCTGAATTTATTGAAAATGTTTTTCAAATGTAACAGTTTAAGACATTACTGAACTAGAAAGAATTCTCTGCATGTTTTTGCAAAGCCAGGAATGACCCCTGGCATGAACAAGGAGATAGCACAACCACCAGCTGACAGAGTGAACATTTTAATGGCAGACTGGGAATGAATGAATATTGTGTATCCCTCTGCTCAGATGCTACCTGTTGTCCTCAGCAGAGTAGAAGGGAGAGAGGATATGCTTCCATTAGGAGAGTTCTCTTCTCTGTAGGGTCCTTGCCAGATGCAGATATGTTTTGGTAACTGTTTGAACTTGTTGGCATGAGAGAAATATCCCTGGGGAAACACAAAACTGATGGCAGAGTAGAGGCCAAAAGGGAAAATTTATCAAAAGTACATGCAATTTTTCATATGGCTTTATAATTTATCAGGGGAAAAATGGATAGCATGATCCTGTGATAAGTCAGGCACATGTCAAGTGAGATGGTTCTTTTGTTTTGGTTGACAGTTTGTCAGAAATAATGATTAATCATTGTGCCTTAAGCACAGAAAAACTAAAAGTCAAGTATAGGACTATCTCAGCCAAAGGAATTGGCCAAATACAAATTATGAAAAATGAAGACAAATTTGGAATGATATGAAATAAAACCAGAAAACAACTGATGTCATTTCTCCACTCTAAGACTGAATAATTTATTATTATGATATTTCTGATAGACATTTGTCCAAATGTCTTTTCAGGATTTCTCAGCTGGAATTTCCACTGCTCTCCCAGACTCTCTGATCAAGAACTTAATTTTCCTTCTTCCTGGAAAAATTTTCCTTATGTTCAACTTGTATTTGCCTTACCACAATTTGAGATAATTTCTTCTTATTCAACCGGCAGACAAAGAGAAGAGTTCATCCCCCCTCCTCATCTAAGTTTTCTGTTATTTAAACTTCTACTCTCTGGATCAAAAATACATTCACTTTTCTTCAAATGTTCCCTCTTCATCATTCTCACTGCTGTCCTTTGGTCTCTCTCCAGCTAATCTGCATCTTTCTTGTTCTCCATCAACCAAGCTGGCTACAGAACACACACTGAAGATCTATCCTCACTAAGAGATCTTGCTGTTATAACACAGGTGACACTAAATGAGTAAACACTCATATCTGTTTCTCTTTTACAGCCAATGGTATTTCTATTGGTGACTCATTTTAAACCTTTCTGCAGATTTGCTGTATTACCCTTCAGCATATGTGTGGTTTACTGTTTGTGCAAAAAGACAGAGTATTGCATTTTTTTTATTATTTTATTGAATTACATTGTATTTTTCTAGGCTATTTGTCCAATTTATCAACACTGTTGTAGTCCTAATCCTGTCTTGTCATACATATATTGCCCAGCTTGTGCTCTCTGTGAACTTAATAAATATGTTCTTTATCCTGTCTTGAAAAAGCACTGCATACCATTCAGGATAATTCCTGTAAACACCCACTCAAACCATCCCTCTAATTTGATCAGGAATTAGTGACACCTACTCCTTTAATACAGAGTTCTCAAAGGAGTAATGCATTCACCTAACTATTTTTGTAATCTAATCCATGTTTCCCAAGTCTGCACATGAGATTCCAGAGGAGTGCAGAAGTCAAGATATATGGCATCTACCAAATGTCTTCCTATCCAGAAGGCGTGTTATCCTGTCATCATACAATCATCCCTTTAATTATCAAATATCATATACCATAGTAGAAAATCTATGACTAAAATTAGTTTAGACTATTTTTCAAGAAGGCAAAAACGTTTGTCTAAGCTGGTGCATCATGACAAATTAGAAGCAAGGAATATTTGCATGTTATTTTCACTTTAGCCAGTTTCCTTCTAAGAATCACTATCAAACTTTATTCTTGATTCTTTCCAAAATGATTCCTGTCTGCAGAAATACAAGATACATTTTTTCAGTTTTGTTTTGGGCTGCCAACTTCCTTTCACTCTTGACAACAACAAATCTCTAAAACAATTCTCCTGCACTCAAAATTTTGCTGACCAACCCTTGAGGAATACAGAAGAAGAATCAAGAATACCAAGTGGTTTGGCAACACAGCAGCAGCTCTGGATCCATTTGCTTCTGAACACATTTAACAGTGAGTTCCCTGTAGGGGTTACAACATGTCCTGCAATACCAGGACAATCTCCCCAGACCTAATATTCAATTTACACAGTGTCCAGTCTTAATGGATCTTGGAAAAAAGATATCACACAAAGGAGACTATGGCTACAGTATCCCTGAGGAAGAACAAAAGGAACATGAATTCCAACTATGATCTGGAGAATCCTACTAAGAGGAAAAAAGTGAAAAATAATTAAATCCTCTTGTGCCCAGAGCTTCTTTTCATTCATATTTAAAGTGCTATTTATGGCTCTGTCCTCTCAATTTCTATATTTGCATTCACTGAGTCTTTCAGCTGGCACTGTTTGCTATCTTGCATAAGGTTGTATCAAGAGAAATGCACAATGGTAAGTGTCAATGCCCCTTCTTGGCAACAGATTCAGATTCCCTTAGGATTAAATTATCCCAGAAACTTTAGTTAACATTACTTCAGGCCAAGTTTAAAGATATCTGCTAGTGCGTTAGAAAATGCTCTAACACAGAATTAAATGATATTGCCAGAAATGTTGAAAGCAGAAAATTAAAGATTATGCTCTGGGATATATCTTGTTGAAGATGGAGAACATCTGAAGTGACAATTTTTATTCTGAGGAAAAAGGACCATGGGCCTTTTGGTTAAATATTTAGCAGGACTTCCCTCTCAGCCTGCAGCCTGCTAAGAGTTCAGGGTAGTGTATTCCAAAGGGCCAATGCCTGCACTTTAGATCTTCTCACAGACACAACTGGAAACACAATTTACTGACAAAAAAGCCCCATGAAGAGGGTGAAAAAGAAGGTGCATCCTGTCTAGCAGCTTTTGGGTATTACAGAAAACTCTGATAACTTGTACAAACAAAAGTGGTACAAGATACTATGTAGAATTCAACAGTTATAAATCCATTTTAGTTCCTTTTTTGGGGTAACCAAAGATGCAATCAAGGCTTCACATTGAGTATCTCTTTTAAAAGATCACCAATATAGATAAATATTATTAAGTGAAACTTTGAAGGCTAGTAAAGAGAAACATACTTTTCTGACATCTGTTGATTCCGACATTAAAGACATTTTTAAAGATCTCAGTGGTTTACATACTGCCTTTTGCAAGAAACAAGACAAACATTATTATGTAATCTCATTTTTAATCCTCTGCTTCCCAGGAAACTTCAGATTGCTCATGGATGTAAACCACAAAGCTCTGCAACAAAGATACCGTTACTCACTGATGTAAGGTTTGGTTCATGATGGGTCAGAGGCCTCAGAATTATTTTAAGAGTCAATGAAATAATTTAAAGAGCAGTGGCTCTTGTAATTTTGTATTAAATATCTGCAACAGGTTTAGCAGCTGAAAGTCATGGGATTATCCAGCTTTACGAACCCTGCTGAGTAAGCTGAATTACAAGAAAGCTTTGTTTCTGATGGAAAAGGTGTCACCATGGCCCAGCAAAGCAAACATATCAGGATTTACATTCTTTCCTCTGAGTTATAATGGTTGCTTGCAGAACTACATACACAGCAAGGAAAATACTCTTTTGGCAGATGCCCTAAACTGCATGAGTGGAAGCCTCATAAAAGCTTCAGGAGAAGGCCTGATTAAAACTGATCACATAGAAATTTTCCCCTGGAGACTGTTGGTGTCAGCAGTTTTGGATAATCTCTGTCATATTGGTGGCATTTGTATTGTATTTGTGATTTACATAGTTCAGTACAACATTAAAAATGTTAGCATAATGTGAGTGGCAGTGCTTTACATCTGGTATCTCTCTACACCATAACAGACTTTCAAAAACAACTAATAAAAAAGGTTAATCTAAAAAAAATCAGAAAAATAAAGAAGAAAAATAATGAAAGTTTTTAAACAACACCAAGACCATGGAATACTCAGATATATTTAGAAAAAACAAATAAATTTTTTTTGTAGTTGAGTGGTACACAGGAGCACAATCTTTTGCTAAATTGTCTGCTGATTTCTTTCAGTATTCCCAAATCTTATAAAAGTGTATGCAATATGACCTGAGTTACTGAATGGAATATACACTTATTAAATTTGCAGCTGACATGAAGCTAGAAAGGACTGTGAATAAATTGGAGGGTACGATTCTAATTTAAAAATCGTCTTGACAGGTTGCATGAATGGGCTGAAAAAACCCAAGATAAAATACTATACAGACAAATGTAAAAAATGCAACAAACTACCCCATCAGGGCTGCTGCATGCAGCTCTGGGGCACCCAGCATAAGAAGAGCATGGATTAGAGCATGTGGACATGGTCCAGAGGAGGGCCATGGAGCTGACCAGAGCTCCATCTGCTCATCCTGTCTCCAGAGAAGAGGGATGGAGCACTCTCTTCTGAAGACAGGTTAAGACAGTTGGGGCTGTCCAGTCTGGAGAAGAAAAAGTCCTGGGGAAACCTAACAAAAGCCTTCCAGTGTGTGTAAGGGTGCTTCTAAGAAAACCAGAGAGGAAATCTTGGGAGTCATGTAGTAATAGAACAAGGGAAAATGACTTTAAATGGAAAAAGATTTAGATTAGATTTTTTATTTTACTTTTACTTTTTACTTTTTACTTTACTCTTACTTTTGTTTAGATTTTTTTACTTTACCCAGAAGATGGTGAGGTACTGAAACAAACCACCCAGAGAAGCTGTGGATGCCCCATGCCTGGAAGTGTTCAAGGCCAGGTTTGATGGGGCCCTGAGCAACCTAGTCTAAGGGAAAATTTTCCTGCCTGTGTTGGAGAGGTTGGAACCAGATGATCTTTAAGGTCCCTGCCAACCCAAACTCTAATTCTATGATTCTGTGTACTCTCAGGCAGAATGTCAGATAGAAACTACTGGCCTCAGGAATCAAAGGTAAGGAACAATGAGGCAGCAGTCCTGCAGCCAAGCAGATGTTTTATTGTGAACTGCATGTGATGATCAGGCCTCCCTCAGGCATGCCTCAGGTTTGGTTGCAGGCAATAACTTTCTAGACAGTTGGACCAGCTAGAGAAGTATTGCAGAGACTCAATAACAATCAGACTTCCAGGAAATGTGACCCTGAGTTCAAAGAGGTGTAAAGAAGAGGAGGCAGAGGAGAAGGACAACGGTTTTCAAGTGTGTGAAAGATTGTTATGAAAGGATGAGGAGGAATGTCTAGTGGTCATGGAGAAAAACAGAGAAGAAGCAAGTCTTAAAAAACAAAAACCTTGTGGGTCAGACTTTATGAAAAGTTTAGGAATAAGTTTAGGAAAAAAAAATAGGAATAGAACATCACTGAAAAGGTTTTGCAGGTGGAGGCCAGGGGTTCTCTAATATTAGAGGTCTTTAAGGACATCATACTGCTAGAGAACGGCCTGTCCTAACATATCTCTCAGGAATGTCTAATCTGGAGAAATGGACCAAATGTCCTCCTGATGTCTTTCACAGTCATATTCTTTCATGGTCCTTAGAATTAAGAGAGACAACACAACTACTGAGTGGAGAACATGGCATTACTTTAGGCAAAGGGCAGTGTGTCTCAGCGTTCAGGAACGTAAATATTTATCAGCATCTTCTGAATGATACACAATGATTTAGAAGTACATAATGCCAGAATTTCTGGCATCTTTTCACTGCTGGCTATGCAGTCATTCCCTCTGTGAAAATAGTGCAGTTGCTTAACCTCTTGGTATCAACTGATCTGTTAAACAGCTATAACTCAGTGCTATCATGAGGCTATGAGTTAGTGAACCCTTACACTGCATCCAGAAAATTCAGGATGAAAGGGATATAAAAGTGTAATAATCCCTTATTTACAATTTCCATGGTTCAACAAATGCTAGTTGGTTCCAGTTTTCTAAGGAGGCACTGGTTTCTTCACAGTAAGGACAAGAGTTTTGGAGGAAGCTCCAAACGAAATCAAACTCCTTTTGAACTTCAGATGACAAAGTGTTGTCACCATTACAATTTCCAAGCTATTGAATGAAAGAGACATGTTGTTTGCAAGGATTAGCAGCATGTAGACCAGAGAGCTGGAGATCCCTGACCTCTGCAGCAACAGAGCCATAACTCCTTGCTTGTCTCCTGCCTCCTCTCCCTCAACAACCTTCCACCTATAGCACACATAAGCCACAGTGCACATCTGACCAGCTGTGACCTGTGAACAAGGCCAGCTGCATTCCCAGGAGCTTCCAGCCCACAGGAATCAAAAGGCAGTGTGATGTTCTCCTTACCACCCTAAAGAGTTGTTTTGTAAGCCCCAGGAGCACCCCATCCCTCTGCTATCCAGCACAAATCTGCATTGCACACCTGTGGTTGACACCAATACCTCGGCATCTGCAAGGGTTGTATTCACTCCATAGATTCCAGGAGCCGTGGCCATGATGAAGGTAAAACTCTTTATTTTTCTTGGCTATCACTCTTAAGACTGTAAAGTACTTGCAATTTGTAATCTATATGGGGCACAACTTTTAGTTACTTTTAAGATATTTTTTAACTAAAAGCCTTGATCTTTAAAATAAACAAAATCAGACAGAAACAGGATCCACACTGATACCCGTGTGCTTTGGCAGAGAATGAGATGTTTTGGCCTTCCTCAGGCTGAAATCCAGAGCACTGAAGCAAGTTCCTTTGCTTCTTACACAGTTTTTAAGAGAAATAAAGTACATCATAGAAGTATTCAAAATAATCTCCACTTTCTCCAATGGAAATCCCAAAGGCTGAACAGTATATAACTCTTTACCAGGAAAACTCCATGGATAGGGTAATCTCCTAAATAAGGCCCATTTCAGGTGCTTACATCTATACAGAATTCATTCAAAGCAAAGAGCCTGTGACCTTTCCTAAAAGATGCTGAATGGAAGTGGCTTCCTTTTTCTTTTGAGAGCACAAATAGTGACAATATTCCTCTTTTTATTTTCCTTAGAGCAGCCCAGTGCTGATGCACAAGTAGGGCAGTGATATCAAGGTAATTCAGAGTGACCTCCTCTCTCACCTTGCAACACAGAACGTAGCTATACCCAATCCCTCTTTCACCTGAGGACAGGTCTCTGTGTTACTCTAGCATCCTAAAGGAATCCCCTGAGCAGGGAACCTGTGTAATGCTGTCCTGGCTCAACCTTCTGGGTTTCTAATGCAAACAATATGCAATATGGTCAGCTGGGTGATGGTTGTGTCCCAAGGGAGGGTGGAGGGCCTGAAGCCACTGCTGTCCTAGCCAAAATGCAGCTCTTGAACCTATAGAGAGCAGGCAGACAGTACACAGCCTAGATTTTCTCTCCATGTCCTCTGTCTCTCCAAGTGTCAGGTTAAAACATTCTCTAAGAGGGAAATGCCTCTGCATTTTTTGCACAAGCAGGAAGAGAAATAGTCAAATCTTGGTCAAAATATTTGGCTTATTTTCAATGTAATCCAATTTGAAACGCCTATATCCAGGCCTCAGTGGAGAAATTGATAAATCTGGTTTCTGAGCCATGATGAATTTGAATATGATCAATATGCCTCGTCTTAAACCTGAGGTGCATCTGGGCATCATTTCAGGAGAGTTATGGATGCCCAGCAGAAGGCAAGTGGGTGTCCATGACTTCCAATCTCCTTTAGGAATTTGTAGCAACTGAAGGCAGGACTCAAGGTCACAGTTTTATAATACAGACACTTGTGCTAGACCTACACCTGATTTTATACAGTCTGGCCTTTACTGAGTTTGTTCTTCCTTGCTTATTTTTCATTATCTTTATTTGTCAGACTGAAGAATCAAGGAAAATGTGGGTAAGCATCTTTCCCAAGCCAAACTATTCAGACTACTAGCTCCACAAGTCAGCTGAAGAGAAGCAAGAGTCATTGGATTAAAGTTTTTTATTTAAGGATTTAATGGTAAAGAACTTGTTGAGCAAATCTCGGAATCATCAAGAAGCTTCCAATCCCTGACCCAGCATCCTGCTATCCTGCCAGTGTCACTGTTCACATTGGCATGAGGGAGAAAGATGATCATTCCAGTGAACCATTTGTGGGGATTTGAGCTATTAGAGTAGTTTTACTACTTAATTTCCAGGAGCAGCCACTGAAATTAAAGTAGAAACAAAAAAACCCCTATCCTTTTACATGTGACTCCCATGAGAAAGCAACTGATCCCTCATGGTCATCCTTACATGGATTGCATATGACAATACCAACACACACAAATTAAATAGATGCTTGATATTTCCTCTTCCAGAAAATTAATTTTTCATGAGTTATTATAAGGTATTGTATTGAATGAAATCTTAAATATCTTCCTTGTAGTGCCTCAGACCTTGCCAATTTATTTTGACTGAGCACTTTGCTCTTATCCCATGAATAATGAAACTGAGCAATTACATACAAGCAATGCCTCCTGCTGCAAAGCCCGGAAACTAATCTGATGGGGCTTTTCTCTTTTACTTTTGAAAGTCTGGGCACCCCTGAGGGGAAGAAGGTGATATTTGCCCTTAGTAATCTGGTTAAAAGGCACAGTGGGCATTTCACAGTGCTCTAGTTGCTCACTTTGCTTAACCTTGTAAAAATTTATAGTAGTCTAAACCCCTGAATTTCAAATTTTTTTACCCACTGCTATTGTGGTTACTAGCGAGGAAATGTCAGCATTTATTTATAGTACCACAATACTCTATGGTTCCTTCATGAGCTGTATAATTCTGGTACTTTTCACCTCATTTAAAAACTTGTTTCAAAGAGACCTTGGATAAATTTTGCAGCGCTGCAGTTGTGAACACAGAGGTGAATCTACTGACACAGCTTCAGCAGATGCTTTTACTACTGTTCATTAACTTTAGCTCTGCTGCCATCAGAATTATATAAGGAACATAAAGTAAATTAAAAAAATGACTCATGCAATTTGATTTCTGCTGTGTCATTTCCCACTGTTTTGCTCTTGGTACCTCAACAGGCTGGCAGTCAAACAGACTATTGAGGTCACAGCACAGAAATGAATGGCAAGGGTTCAAAGTTGAAAATGCAATTATCTCTTACATTTCCAAGCAGAATTGCAGAAGTAGCATCACTGAGGCTGTTAACAGAAAGATCATTTCAGCTTTTATTTTGCTTTAACTAGGCAAAGATGATCTGCCCTCCCTTTTCCTTGTTTCTTCCCCCTTCCCACCCAATTCCCTTTCCTTTCCCCCCCCTTTTCCTTTTTCAGCTTTGTGGTGAGTATTACAAACATTTCTTTTATAAAAGGAGTATACTTCATGTGTTCAGTTTGAAAACAATTAATCCCTCATTCTATGTTCATGTCACATAGGGTACTTGGTTTTTCAAATATTTGTTTCCTTTGGTTTTCTGCATACTTGCTTAATCTAAAACCATGTCAAACTTTCTGTTTCTTCTACAGATAGGAGATCAAACATGGGAAAATCAACAACTAAGAAAACACTTTTTTTCCCCCCTTACTGCTGCAGTTTTTGAGCTTGGGATTTTCCCCATGCATTTCCCATACATCTTTTGGGTTGCAAACTGAAGCTTGGCATTGCTTCCCTAGGTGAGCTTTTAGTGGAGGAAGCCTACAATTGATCAGGATGATCCAAATAAGCAACTAGTACAAGACATAAGAGGAAAGGCACTTTTTTTGATAGTCACAGGAAATACAATTCAGAAAAAAATAATGGTTTTGATGTTTAAATATACTTCTTCATTACTGTCATTACATTGATTTTTAAAATTTTTTTCTCCCCTAATTTTTGTTTTCCTATTTGTTTTTGAGTGAATCTATTTATAGTACATTTACATTCCTCCATCATATCTCTCCAATATTCATTAGCTATTAAATTGCTTTTCCCTGATCAATCAGGTGCTAATTGCACTTGTTAGGAAAGACCTAATCCAACACTATAAAAAACAATATCATGCCACTGTAACTCCGTTAAACTTAGTGAGATACACCCTTATTTACTCCAGTGAAATTGCAAGAACAAAAAGACATATGGCCTCTTTTGGACCAGGTTTGCTAAGGAGTGTGAATGCTACAGGTCAGATGTTACAAAACATAAATCTTGGGCAAAACATTTAGTTTGGAATCCATGTTTTAGGACATAAACCCTCTATATCAGCATGCTGCTTCAGCAGAGTGATTGAAAAGAGAAAAAGTTACTAGATTGGAAACTGGTTTTATTTTAAAAAATAAGCACAAAAGTATCTGAAACTTCAGCTTTTCTTTGAAGCTGAAACTCCTCAATCAAATTAGGATGCAGAACCTCATGTCCTGTCTTGGAAAAAAATCACTTTGAAATGATCTCAAAAGTCTTCAAAAGTGAGTATTAGAGGGGAATTCTTTACATAATAGACCTTTTTGTAACAGTGAGGGTATGAGTCTCAGGAAGACCTTGTTCAGTTCCTTTTTCCACTAGAAAATTAAAATCAAAATCCACATACCAAAGAAATATGTGAACCACAGACCAATAGTTTAATTTTGGATGAAGGCTATTCAGCACATTAAGATATTGTAGACCCATATTGCAACATATACTGTAAAATGCTTACATTTACAGCAATTATCTTCAAAAACCTTATTGGCAGCAGGAAAATTCCTTGTGAATTTTGAACATCAAACAATGTGCCTCACCTCTCAACATATAATTAACACAGTTCTATAAGATTAATATTATTTACAGAATCACAAAATCACAGAATCTTCTGATTTGGAAGGGACCCACAAGGATCATTGTGTTATAGGGTTCATGTAAAATTTTGAGCTTTCCAGGTACGGTTATCTCCTTCACAATTGGTGCCACTGAATTTCAAAATTTTTTGTTTATTTAAACCATCAGCCATCACCTTGCTTTTAAGTCTATTGCTGTCTGTGTGGCAGAATAGAGACATATCAAATAAGTCACTGTCTTTCAATCACTGCTCTTAGGTTCTTAGTGGACACACAGATGGAAAATGAACAAGTAAAAGGATAGAAGGAGAAATAAAAATTCAGGTCTGTTAACACTCATAAATCCCCAGGCTTTTCTACAGATTAAAGGCTCCAGCTAAGGGGATGAAGTTAATCTTAAATTTAAGACAAGTCACTTTTCTTTTTCACATCACAGTATTTTTTGTAGCAAGAAATAAACATTCTCTCATTTGTTCTCCTACAAATTTTCTATGTTGAGTGATTTTTGCAGACCATTTATCTAAAAACTTTTAGAGCTATACTTGTAAAACTCCTAGTGGCAATTTTACAATAGCTAGAAGATAGATACATTGATAGATAAATTATTTAAAAGAAGCAAGCATTTACCAGTATTGCTCAAACTTCAGCAAAGCCACACGTGAAGTAACTGCAAAATAGATTGCACAGTACATCAAGATTCTGATAGCTGAGGAAAACTTAACAGAGAAAGCCAGTTATAATCTTGAAAGCATTTAGTATAAAAATCTTAGTTGAATAAAAAATAGGAACAACTGAGTTAATTTGTGGACATGGAAGATGCTTTGGAAAACATTTAATTTCTTGATACAGGTTTTGTTTTTTTTTTTTTTTTCATTTCTGTGGGTTTTAAAGTTATCTTACCCATAATGCAATGTATTTTTACTCATTATATTTAAATTTACCTGATCTAAAATGGCTTTAAATTGGATATTAGTTTAGACTGAAAAATGCATATCTAAGTTTTGAACCACCATACAGATCTAATTTTACATTTAATTTGCATTTCCCTAAAGCCTGAGAGTGTTAAATTCTGAGATATTAGTGTTAGCATGTCTGCAGCCTTTTCACATAAGAGAATTCCAGAAAAAAATTCCCAGCTGTGTTAACATTGGTTCAGCTGTGTCAGCAGGAGCTTGATGATTTGATCATCTTTCCACTTTTAATACAGAAGTAAACTATGTGAATCCATCTTCATTATTTTTTCCAGTTCAAAAATTAAATGCTTTGATTACCAAATATTCACATGCCCTCTCAGAAATTACCTGAAGCCCCCGAATATGTTCTCAGACATCTCAGGCGTCTTCATAGGGAAATACTGACATTTTCTTCACAATACTTGAATGAAGTCATCTTTATGAGTTCACATCACATTTTGTTACCAAGTTCCATCTTTCCCTATGATGCCTCAAGATTACTTTTTCAAAAAGTGTTCAGTCATAGGAGCTCTTGGCAAAAGAGAATTTTCATAGGTAATGAAATTGCAGAAATATGTGCAATTTTCCAAGAACTCTACACCATATCCAGGGGTTGAAACTAGATGATCTTTATGGTCCTTTTCAACCCAAACAATTTTGTGGTTCTATGATGTTTGAAGTGCAACTATTCAGAAGAGGGGATTTATGACTTTCTGAAATCCTTCCCTCCATAAATGTATAAAAATGTGGAAATAAACTTCCTGAAAATGGTTTTGATGGCTGATTTTTAGTCTCTCTGGGAGTTCCTCCTTTGTATCCTAGCACAAGATTAAATGATGGTATTATGGACAGGATTTTTTATAATTTCCTGATATGTCCAAGACCAGTGATATAAACTATTTCTTACTTACAGTAATAAATAATACAGGCTCACAGCTGGTGGGTGGTTTTTTGTGGGTGTTTTTTTTTTTGTTTTGTTTTGTTTTTTGTTTGTTTGTTTGTTTGTTTGTTTGTTTTGTTTTTTTGGTTTGGTTTGGTTTGGTTTGGTTTGGTTTGGTTTGGTTTGGTTTGGTTTTTTTTTGTTGGTGGTGTTGTTTTTTTTAACCCAACCTTATTGGATAGCTTTACAGAAATAAAACAAAGAAGGTGTTGTGCAACTATAATCCAAAATAATATTTCCTAGACTATACTGAATGGAATAAGTGGAGGAGTCAAGAAAGTGATCAAAGAGTTCAGGCACTGCAAGTGGGAAGGCTCTGTTCTGCTGTTGCTTT
This sequence comes from Cisticola juncidis, assembly GCA_013400215.1. NCBI lineage: Eukaryota > Metazoa > Chordata > Aves > Passeriformes > Cisticolidae > Cisticola > Cisticola juncidis. Next base: position 2,067,097 of record VXBR01002740.1, read on the forward strand.
GCAGTCACTTGAAGCCAAGAGGTCTCGACATGGGTCCATTCTATTCACTGATGGAAATGTCTTCATTCAGCATTGCATGATGAGAATCCCAGCAGAAAAACTGCTGCTGGTGGGAGCCCAGACAGCAGCCTGGGAGATTCCTGCTGGACAACCACAAGTCACTGTCTCTGTGCCCCATTTTGCTCTCTGGTGCTCATCCCCTGGCTGTGAATGCACACGGGGACCTTGACTGACAAATGTAAATTAAAGACCAAGTGAGCAAACTGTGTCTCAGTTCAAGGAAATTTTCAGAAGAGGTGCTCATTGTCATTGACTGCAACAGAACACCGCAGTAAGGACAGACAATCCTAGATGATGTGGATACAGTTTCATCAAATTATGACAACTTCATGCTGAGAGTCCCTGGTTATTTTCTTGCACTGAGGATCTCTGTAAAAGATATCTGAGGAATAATCCTTTTCTCTATTTTCCTCCATGTTTTTTTTTTTTTTTAATATAGGTTTCATGTATCCAGACCAAAACCCATCAGTCAGAGGAGACAACTGGATGAAGGCACAGCATGTTTACAGGATATGCAAAGCAAAACTGGTGCCTGTTGCTTTCGCTGGTACCGTTCTCTGAAACTTTGAGTAAATTGCTACTTATGCAATTAATTCCTTTGTTCCTTCTCCAAACATTTGCCCAAAGAAATGTTTTCTCTTAGAATGAGTAGTTCCCTGAAAAGCAGCTTAACCACCTGAAGTTAAACATGTGTTTGCTGGAACAGGGTGGGTCTTCGACTTCTGCCTGATTGTGAAATGCACATATTACTGTTCGTTTCTATATGCAGTCAGTAGAATTTGATGTATTCTGAACAAAGAGAAAATAATAAACCAATAAAGAAAAGCATGTCTAAGATTCAACAAAGTTGCAAATTTTTATGATCACCCCATTTCATGCCAGCAAAATGACATTGGTAGAAGTTTTTCTTTATCTCTAATGGGCACATCCAGGCTCCTGCCAAAGATGCTACATGCCAGGTGAGTTGCTGCCAGCTTATAAACGTCGAAGGACTTGTTATTCAGAGCACTAAAAGAGTTTTCTCCCATGTTACATTTTGTGATTTTATTAACAGATTCATTACTACCTTACAGAGTAGCTTCATCAGTCAAAGAACACCTTCAGTACTGTGCAAGCATCAGACATGGATCCAAATGTCCCTGACTATGTAAAGTTTCCATTTTGACCTCAGATGGCTCAGGGCAACCTCAGCATCCTCTTTTGGATCTAATAAAACACCAGGGTTTCACTTGGAATATGCCACAGTTGTGAGCAAAAGGAACGAGCCACGATACAGAGAAAACAGGAGGGGAGAAATGCAATTTTCTGTGACTGTATGAATTAGAAAGTAATCAGAGATAGAAAGTATAATACAAAAAGAAAATATGTTGCTTGGACTCAAATCAGTCAGGAAAGCTTTTCAAAGTTGATACACATGTTTTTATTCTCTGCTTACTAGAGATATCTTTATGAACCAAGATAGTAAAGTACTCAGACAACCATAAATATCATTGAATGCGAGACATGCAAGACAGTCTGCTTCAAAATGTGAGGAGTAATTCTGCAAATAACATCCTATAAAGGACAAAGAAGTCAAAATGCAGTACAGTTAGGGTCAGCAACAATTTGCAGGAAAACAAAAATTTGAAAAAAAGAGTAAATTTATTTAGCTCTGTATTTTAGTTAAAGAAAAAAGAATATATGATCATTTTAAGTTTGTAGAAATCATTCTTAAGAACAGTTTCGAAAGGAAAATTGAGAAGTCTAATCTACAAATTGACCTGGCCAAGTATGTTCATTGTTTTCTAATGCATTTTCTGGCATGTGCCTTTTGGGAAAACACACATGAATTTATTAAACTATTTAGTTTCATGGTATCTTCAATTCTCAGTGAAAAAAAATTACTTCATTCAGAATTACAGTAAATATAAGCAATAAAAAACTGCTTCATTGATTTCATCTCAAATCAGGTTTTCATGAAGTAGTCTGTAGAAGAACATATTTAGAGGGTGTTCACTGAAGTCTCATTGATGTATCTGCTTTAAGGGATGGTTTTACCTATATAACCTTTGGAAAACTTTTCTCTAAGTCTCTTCTCTGGGTTATTGTAGATATTCTTTCATAAAACAAACACTATTCTTTGGTATATTCTATTATTTATATATGTAAAGGTTCCATCAACAGTGTTATTTTAGCAGTCAAAAAAATAGATGGAAGATACTGCTTTGATATTACTCCCCTGTGGGATCTGGAGCAAATCACTCTGCAATGCTGTTTTTCTGCTTACAATGTTAAGTCTTTGAAAAGAAATTGTGTTTCACATTGTATTTGTGTACTGCCTCTCAGCTGAGACTTCCAGATGCTCCCATAATACAAAGATTAAATAGCAGCACTATCTGTTAAATAATGAATGCTGCAAGCATGCTGATGAGACACCCATTTGGGATGGGATATTAAATAACTTTCCCTGGGTCATGTGGTTCATTATTACCAGAGAAAGCATGGAGAGTGCAAGAGCCCTGTGTCTAGCAAAGCCAAGGGGTGCATGGACTCTTGCAGGGTCTCTGCTGGGGTAGGGCACTCCTGCTGTGTTTGACAAGGTATTAACCAAAGTGGCCCCACAGATCCTGGCACTGCTCAACCAAGGGGTGAACTGTTAGGATCTGACAGCCATCTGAGAAGGAGACAAGAGGACTTGGGGCTCCACCACTCTTCAGATGGAAAACTGGACGAGAAATACAGAGGGAGCAGTATCATGGCTGTTTCTGTGTTAACAAATTAATCTCAGGGAGCATTCCTGGGCACTGGAGAGCAGCCACGTGTACCAGCTGAACAGCCCTGGCTGTGCATCTGCCCAGGGCCAACCACAATTCATTAGACCAGGAGCCATTTGTGGATCAGCAGCCATTCCCAGTTAACCATTTGCCTCCTGGAAAACACTCAGTTCTAGATGATAAGGGAGGTACAGGTACAGACATACAGCATCTCCTGCCAACCATGCCCAAAAGCAGAGATTTGCCCTTGGCATGCTAAATCTGCTCATACCGCCACTAGCACTTGTAGAACCTCTGAGCTCAGTGCTGCATTTAGGACATTTTGAAGGTCAGACCATGTTTGACTGCAAGGAGATTTCCTTTTTATGTTCACTGTGCTGCTCAGAGGATCACTACTCCATTTCTCTCCAGTTTACCTTCACTGGCTGTCAAAGACACACCATGAGCAGAGAGGAGCTGTGTGCATCCTCGGGACAGAACCAGCCACCCTGTTAATCCCTTGCCGTGGCACACAGTGGTGAATGGAGCCGACCTTTGCTGCACAGTGCTCCTCTAACAGAGTCCTTGTGTGTGCTCTGACCGCTGTCATCCTCACACGGTTGCTTGGCAACACCAGCATCTTTGATATTCACTTTCCAGGCGTTAGGTAATAAACTCACCAATGAGGACACAGCTGACTAATTTCCTCTGCTGTTTGCAGCAGAGGGTAAAGTGAATCTGTGGATTCTCAGTGATATGTGTAAACAACTGCCTGAAGACATTCTTTTGTTATGAATTTTATTCATTTGTTTCGGCTGACAGGTCCTTTACCCCTTGTTGGCTGCCTCATGTTTGGGAATAAAGAGAGAGAGAGCACCTGAGGAACTGCTGTTTCTCTCTGTGCATCAGCATACCAAACAGTGCACTGTCTGGGAATCAGCACCTGCAGGCCTGGCAGTGCTGCAGGATGAAAACTGCAGCCATCACTGGCTGGACACAGACAAGCAGTACAAACTGAACTGGCTGAGACCACAAATAACCCTCACATTCCCTCACTGGTATGATGATACTGGTGGAAAAGGTGAAACACTGAGGTTTGACAGATATCTTCATCTAATGAGCAAAAGGAGGGTCCAGGCTACCATACCCTCCCTTCCTCTGTTCTCATGGAAAACAGTGTGTTTTCGTAGGGAAAAGAGAGTGGTGGAAATTAATGTAACCTATTAATAGCTCATCAGAAATGAGTCATCTAGCCTGAGTTACACTCTGGACTCCTTAATGAGTCAGTGGAGAAGATGGATGGTGTCCCTTAGAGAGGAGGAGAGTGCCTATCCTGACCACAAAGAGGGTCTAAATGAGGACTTGAGACTGGATGCCTAGCCTTAAATAATTAATGCTAGTTGAGCTGAATTCTACTCAAATTTCTATAGATAACATGCCACTCTTTGGCTGGGCCAAGCAAACATTTCCTGAGAAAATTCAGAGGAGAAAAAGACTAGTTAGATAGCTGTAACACACCTCAGCTTTCACACAGTCAGATGAGCAATCTGATACCTGTTTCTGATTTTATAACTCAGCTACAAACAGACATCTGCAATTTTTGGGGGGAATACATTTAAGTGGGGTAAAATGGGTGAATGCTAACTTCAGAGATGAACTGTTCTACTGGATCAAATGAAATATTTATCCCTGTTTTCCCCTCCAACTGGGGCCAACAGCTGATGCCTAGGAAAAAGTTGTAGCAGTAGGATACAATTTTAATGCTTGGCAGCCAGAAATTCAAAGACTTGTTTGGTCAGAGGCTGTATCAATATGTTTTTGCTTAGGAAACCCACAGGGCATTTTCTTCCAGAGCAAATTTTCTTCATAGGAAAAGCAAGTAGGTTTTGTCAAAAAAAGGCATTTGGGATTTCACCATTTTGAACACTAAGATAGAGGAATGAGAGAATGAGTGGCCATGGATTCTGACAGAAAAGTGGTGAGATCCTACCGGGAATTATGTCCAAACTAAAGAGTGGAGCTAAGGTGAGTGCCACTCTGCTGGATGTCTTAGTGTAGCAGGGTTTTGTTTCATAGTCTGAATTTGTATCAGAAGCCTGTTCCTCCCTGTTATATAATTCTAAGAAAATACTGAAGGTTGCATGTTGCTGTGTAAATGTCAGATATCACTTTTGATAACATCAGCATATCATTGAGACAGCTGTTTGATATTTAGACTAATCACAAGGAAAACATCCTGCCTGGGATTTCACTAAGTGTGCTTAGCAGGGATTCCCCATTGCATAAATGAGAGTATGAACAGAGGCATGAAAAGCTGAGGTGGTGAAAAGAAAGATATCACCTTCAAATACTGATGCTGGGGCACGTGTTGCTAGCACAGCATTTCTCCCTGACATTCAGGAACACATTTCAAGTCCTGAGAGGTGCTAAGCATGAAAGTTGCAGATATTTCTGACTGAAGAGTACATCAGAGCTCTGAGATTGTTAATGCTCTCTCTTCTCAACCCAGAGCAGAGAATATCTGCCCCTCCCAACACAGTGTATATCCAGAAAGACTTGTAAAAGAAACAAGTTTCATGGATAACCCCAGCAGTGAGTGACTGAGCATCCTACCTTATATCAAATGAAGGGAAATGTCCAGCCTGTGCCGCCCAGCAGAAATTATGTTAATTATAAATAATTAAATCTCTTTATATAAAGAAATGAGCAATGCTGTCAGAAGCGACATCCTACCTTTCTACCTTTCTAATATTCTACAACTTTTGGAAACCAATGGATTTAACACCATAGTTTATAATTGCTTGCCAAGCACCCACAGGTGCACCCAAATTTGTCTCCAATAAAACCTATGCTGATGAGACTATGGGCTCATATGGATGCAGTGAGACTCCCTGAGATGGCAAGATATGATTTTCAATTTATCAAACTCAAATCCTGACAGGAAGAAAAAAGAAAAAACAAAACAAAAACAACAACAAAACCCCACCCACATTTGACAAGACTTGAAGGTAGAAGAGCAGAAATGAAAATTATTCTTTACAGATCAAAAAGAAGGCAGAAGGAGGAGGAGACATTTAGGATATTCTTCTTGGTGGAACAACATGACCATAAGGGGCACAAGATTTGAGACCAAGCTGGAAATGAAGACAAGAACAGAGTCATTCAAGATTTCTGTCCATACAGAAATACCAAACTAGATGAAAAACAGTGACAGTGAAGAAATTGTATGTCTTGATCAATGAGGAAAAGACATCATTGTAATATTTGCAGGTTGAATACAGGAGAGTGGCTAAATTTACTCATGGTAGAGTTTTTTCTATTGCTGTTTCTACAATTGCCATGCTTTCCTTTCACTTCAAATTTACTGTGTACTTTTTTGTAATAATACCATGAATGACATTTTTTCCTCAGTGAGATCAATAATAGATGATACTAAGTAACACAAGCCAAAACCATCCTTAGAAACCTATAAGTGAAAATCTAGTTTAATTTATGTTATATTCTTTGCTAACTTATCTATTCTGTCCTTTTATTGATAATAGGACAAAACACACCATAACATAGCATGTGACAGAGGAATGAGAAGCCCAAAGAGTAAAGTCAGTTTTTGAAGGAAGCATAGTCTCCATTCCAGAGGCAATAATGTGGCTCTTAATCTTGGGTTTGAGATGTGACCAGGGCTGCAAAGACAATCCTATGGTCCCCCTTTTATTAGTGCTTGAACATGACACAAATACGAGCTGCTCTTTAGTTTATGCCATAGTAAGAAAAACAGACAAATTCTTCATCTCTGCCACCTTCTCTCATGGGAAGGTGAGTCACTTCAAGGGCTGGAAAAGGTGTTTGACTTTTAGAAGTTCCTGGGCATGCCTTCTTGAAATCACAATCTCCTGATATTCTCGTCTCTGCCAACTAAAACTGCTAGGACCACCAGTCACACTTGTTGCAGTCCTTTCAACTCTTGGTTTCCTACAAGGAGCCAAGTGTCACAGTTTGGTCAGAGCAGTAACTCTGTAGTGCCTCCATCACCTTCAGATCTCCCTGAGTTAATAAACAGGGGGTAGAGTGCACTGTCTAACACTGCAGTAGGACTGTTGGGTCAGAGTGTGGGCATTTGCTGTGCTGCCCTTCCAGGGTCTCCTCCTTTTGTTTCCCGTTTTGTTTTCACACTCTAGGAAGTGCCATCTTCCACTCCCACAGACTGTGCCTCGCTGTTTGATACCATGAGCTGGAATTATGATTTGAGGCTGGAAATCACCTAGGATTTTATAATGACAGTGGGATTTCTGCAGCCATCAGAATGGGCCACTACAGACCTTATATGCTATCTCAAATATATATAAAAAATGCACTTATCATGTGGAAAATCATTAATACACAAGTTCAAGCAGAGTGTGAAACATGGAATGATGATGATTAGATAATGACTCCATTATCTGTACAAATGCAATGCCACTATAGTAGTTCATCATAAAATAACAAATCTGACATCTACAGCTGAGATTTTCAAAACTGTCTAAGGGGACTGAGGTACACAGTCACCATTAATGTTAATGTGTCTATGTCCCCTCCATCATTTAAAAAAGTTCAGCCTATTTTTGAGAGAAAATAATACACTAAGTACAAGATAATTTCAAGTCTGAAGGTCACAGAAATCACAAGGGATTTGTGGTGGCCTTTACCACAGTAAAATATCAAGCACAGGAGCTTTCATGGGAAACTTATTCCACCTCAAATGAAAAATTAAATCAGTATCTTCAAAATTCCTTATATTAGGAACTTTGGGGGGGTGGGGTGGGGGGGAGGAAATAACAGTTTAATTGCAGATTTTTTATTTATTTTCTAAGTTGTTTTGTTTTGTTTTGTTTTTTAACAGAAAAGACTCTTTTTGCATTATTTCTTAGCATGGCAATCTCAGAATGGAATAGTACTGTTAATGATGTGGGCTAAGAAGGTGTAAGAGCTGAAATATTTTCTTCTGGAAATTTTTTTACATTTATTAGCTAACATTGATAGAAAAGTCATCTTTTCTGAATTAAGATGTCACCTACTTCCAGGAAAGTTAAATAATAATGACTTTTGAGATAAAAATTATTTTAAACATGGGAGAAAAATGAATAAATGTAACTTTTTAAAAACAAATAAACAAACAAAAATAAGATAGAAACAAACAAACAAAAAATCCCTCAAGGGATTTCTTTCCCCAAATGAAATGATTTAATTAAAAAAAGGAGGCCTGGAACAAACATTTCTTTGCAGACAAAACATTTCCTGAGGGGGACTTGGAACTGGGGATATGACTTATTATTAAAATAAAACATAAAATTAAACCATGGCATAAATGTGTACTAAAATGTGAATTAAAATCAAAATATTGCATAAATGAAAGTGAACCATTAACTTATTTCACACATTTGTATATCATATACACTCACACATTCATTGTTTAAATAGAAGCTAAATACAGTCTATCATTCAGAAATCAAGGGGAACCTGATTTGGGTATAGTGTGATGCCCTGTTGGAATGGCTGCTGTGTATTCAGCTCTCCTGTCCTCTATCAGAGTCTTGCAAATAGAGGGGCACTTTTGTGTCAGTCACTGTCAAAGAAATCTCTCCATATTCTTATGAGGGGAAATTCTTTTACTGCAGACATATTACAGGTGAGCACATCCATTGAGTAATGGGAAACACAAAAACTACAAGGAAAAAAACCAGATGGGTTTTCCAGGTATGCTGAGGTAGTATTTCTGAATGTCAAATTTTGCAAAGTCACTGCATGCCCAGAAAGCCACACATAACTTCATGGCTTCTGTTTCTATTCTTTAGTTAAAGAATGACTAGCTAGTTAATTGAATGACTTGGTAAATACAAGTAAATTAAATATCTGATGAAGGATGGATCATTGACTATATTCCTGTGCCAGAAAAATTATGTTGATGAGCTGCAGATGAAGATTAAGTTCACAGGCACCAAAGTAAAAAAAACCTAAAATAAAAGTAGTTTGTCAGCTTTGTAAGTTACTTTGGAGACCTAGAACACACTTGTATGTACAAACAGTAAAATGTTCCTTGAAGATAGTCTGCTTCACAGTTCATTTGCCTGAAAATCTCTTGCCAGCCATCTGGATCAGGTTTAAAGAAAATGTAATACTAAACCCCTAATCTGACAGTGATAAGCTAGTGACAATGATTATTCATGAGTTTATAGGGAGAGTAGACCTTGAGAGACAGATGTGAATCCTTTCTTTCAGACCCAATTTCTGTGCTTTGAATACACTGGAACCACTTCAGAACATAAGGTTTGTTTTATATATATTAAAGAAACCCTGCTTTAATGAGCTTGACATATAATTGTTTCCTAATTATTAGAAGTTGCCCGAAAGAAAAAGAAACAAATTTATTTTACAAGGCTTGCTGCATATGCACTCTCACACAGGAAAAATATTATTGTTATTGACTTGATGATCCAAAGTTAATGAAATGGCTTGGCCTTGTTTCAGAGAGCAACTGTTCTGAAGTAGGGGGATACCATTTATTGTTTTATTGAAATAGAAAACTTTCGGGGGAGTGTTTCAAAACCACTTAACTTTGACTGAACTTGGCTCTCATGAATTAATCTTAAAAGATCAGCCAATGTAGAAAGCCCTTTAATCATCCTGGGCCTAATTCAATGTCTTGTTAAGTCAATGGACAGTTTTTCATTGACTTCCCTGCACTTTGGATCAACCTTTAAATTTACTCAAGTTAAGTTGGGAATTTAGGGAAAGGATTTCATAGGAACCTCTCTGCTTAAGTTTCAGTAAAACTAAGGAAGCTTCCTAAGTACAGTCTTGTATTATTAGTCCCTGCCTCTCTTCCTTGAGAAGCTTGAAAAGGAAAGAAGTTTAAGGAATATATCCAGAGGAAGGGTTTGATTGCATCCTCATCAAGTTTTCAGATGACACCAAGTAGAGTGGGAGTTGATCTACTGAAGGGTAGGAAGGTTTTACGGAGCTGTGCTGCAGGCTGGTGGCAGAGTGTCTGGACAGCTGCCCAGTGGAAAAGGCCCTGGGGGGGCTGGGACAGTGACTGAACATGAGACAGGAGTGCCCAGGTGGCCAAGAGGGCCAGTGGTCCCTGGGCTGTACCAGCAATAGTGTGGCAGCAGGACAGGGCAGGGATTGTCCCCTGTGCTGGGCACTGGTGAGGCCACACCTCGAATCCTGTGTTCAGTTTTGGGCCCCTCACTGCAAGGAAGACATTGAGGAGCTGGAGCATGTCCAGAGAAGGGCAACAGAGCTGGGGAAGGGTCTGGAGAACAAGTCCTATGAGGAGCAGCTGAGGGAGCTGGGGGTGTTTAGTCTGGAGAAAAAGAGGTTCATGGGGGACCTTTACACTCTCTAAAAATCCCTGGAAGGTTGTAGGAAAGTGAGTGTGTTGGTCTCTTGTCCCAAGGAACAAAATACAGGACAAGAGGAAAGGGTCTCAGGTTGTAGCAGAGAAAATTTCAACTTGGTTTTAAGAAAAATGTCTTCACTGAAAAGGTGGCCAAGCACTGGAACAGGCTGTCCAGGCAAGTGGTGGATTCACCACAGCTGGAGGTATTTAATGGTGCATAGATGTGACACACAGGGACAAGGTTTAGTGGTGGACATAGCAGTGGTGGGTTAACAGATGGATTTCCCAATCTTAAAGGTCCTTTCCAACATAAATGCTTCTATGATTCTTCTAGAAGCTCATGCTTTATGTAGTAACACACTTGCTTTTCTGCCTGCTCCCAATGGAGAGCTTAATTTACTTCTGAAAACTGAGAGGCTTGGAAAAGCTGCAGCCCAAGAGTAGTAGCAGGGGAGACTGCTGCATTTTGCAGTCTCCCCTGCTTAACCCCATTGCATTGTAATGCACATATTTTATTCCCTATGGCACAACCTACACCACAAACTGTTAGGCCCCTCTTGAATAGTTCAAGTGCCAGCAGTTCATGGAAGCAATTTGGAATAAACTAGGAGAAGGGACATTCGTATTGGTTGGAGAAATCATCACAGGTAAAACAACCTTGTCAGAAGAGAGGCCATGCACACCATTATCTAAGTGTTGGCCACGGCTATGATTATTTATTTATTTATTTACTTTCTTACTTATTTGTAGTGCAATGACATCTGACATTCCAGCTAAGAGTGGGAGCCTGCAGAAAGAAACTCATTGTCCTAAGATCTGGACCAAGAAACTCCAAGCCTAATCTGATGTAAACTGTAAAGGTGAGGCAATCAGTTTGCTATCCTCTAGCTGGGCTGGAACAACCTCTGGGAGAAACAAAATGACTCATTTCCATCTGCTGCTCCACCCACAGTCCCACACTGCTTTTCATTTTCGCTGACCTTTTCTTCACTCTCTTAAGCTTCCTTTCTCCCTTCCTTCTCCTTTTCTTTGCACACAGGGGTAACAGGCAAAAGCTAAGCTAAAACTTCAGAGTCACTGAACATACATCCAAGTTATTCTCTCAACTGTTTGCAGATGTGAGGATAAGGGGTTACAGAGTCATAGAAACTAAATGCTCTCCTAGGATCCAGGAAAATATAGGAACATATCTGGATCCAGACTGGGTATTTTCCTCAGTCAGAGAAAATAATTGTCACACCATGGGGCTAGAATTACCCATTGGAACTAACAGGAGACAACAACCCTTTTGGCTTCCCTACCAAGCATACATATAATGGAGAACTGCTCCTTCCTCTCTATCACCACAGGATGTGGTTTGAGATATTCAGTTTTAATCTTACTCTGATGCATGAGGTTGGTACAAATTCTGCCCTCAGCCCTTTCAAGTATTAACAACACTAATGAAATTACTCAAGGGCTGTCATTTTTCATCTTGATATTCTTATGTTGCTGATCTGCATTGCAGAACTTTTCTTTGCTCCCAAGGACTCAAACTATGCTTTGTAGTTCTAAGACTACTCAGGAATGACCTGAAGGCTTAGTTAAACCAGAATCAGCAGGGGACTGACCTCTAACACCCTGGGAACAGCAGAAGCTGAAATTAATCTTCAAACCAAGTTTCCTTCTTTAACACAGAACCAGTGGGGAAATTGTTTGTGGTTGTTAAGGGAGTTTAGTTAAGTCTAACCAGAGCTCTCATCTGAGCACATCCTTGGCATATCCAGCCATGAACTTGGAAGTCAGTTTGAGAGAACTTCAGCTGGAACCAGTGCTCACAGAAAGCTGGTTTCAAGATCACTGTCAGACACACAAGACCTCAGTAATCAATTCAATTAGTATTAAACAAGACTGATAAAAATCACTCAAGGGTGGGAAAAGGTTATTCTAGATGGGTCATGGAGACTTTCCTACTCCTACATGACATCTTCCAGTTTGATCTCCCCTTTCCAAGACTGCAAGAGTGATGATAGAGTTGTGCTGTTCTCATTTTCTGGACAAGGAAGCAGCAGTTGTTGTACTTAACAAAAGAATGTAACTTTTGACTTAAGTATAACTTCATTCATGTATCTTCATTCTTATGTCTACTCCTTCTGATTTTGCAAGGATCTATGATACAAGCAGCCCTAGAAAATCTAGTAGCTGAGGCAGAATTTGCCCATTAGACCTCAGAATTTTTGTAGCACTCTTTTTATGTGCAGCACATCAATTGCAGAATAGAAAATAAATTAAGAATGTGAACCAGAATGGGATGATAGTGAGAATAGGCTAGGATGTAAGAAGAAAAAAGAATAAAATTATCAGAGACTAAGAGAAAAATGACAAATTCATGACAGGAGGTCACATGCCTGAACACTGAAGCTTTCCCAGAATTTTTATGCAAATAATTAGAAAAACCCCCCAAAGCAGAGAGAAACTTCTCAGTGAAGTGGCTTTTTCTGCAGTACATGCCAGAGTGCACACAGCCCTACCATTGTTTAGCACATTGTGTGCCCTGCTGTGCTTTATGCCAGAGCAAATCTACCTGCCTAAATGCTGTGAAGAAAATATTTCTCTCTCTTCCAGAAATACTCTTCCACTCTTTGGCACTAACATACTCTGCCTTGATTTTATCACAAGTCCTCTACACAGGAGATTTTGGTTCTGCCCAGACACCTGCTATAGCCCCCCCTCAGCATTTCATGAACACATCTCTGAAGCCTGAAACAGCTGTGCTTGTATCAGCTCTGTGGACATCCTGGTCAAAAGACAACAGAAATCATGCAATGGCCAAGTAGATCTTTCTGCAGGTAATTAAACAACTCTAAGATCATCTTTTTAGATGGATCCAGAGTTAGAAACAAATGCTTTGGAACAGGCTTTATAGGATGGAAATTTGTAAAACAGTTTTGGCCCCATTTTCAACAAAGGACAATGAGCATGGTGACAGAAGGCAGCTGCCTCTGCAGGAATAGCCAGCTCAGGTAGGTACTGGGAATGCAATAACAGAACTCAAAGGCTGGTGCAGATAGAAACAATTGTTTCATTGTGATGTTTGTTTCATTTCCTTAAAACAACAGATAACTACTAATCCTTGTTCTATAAAATTATACACATAGAACAGATTTGGTTGCAGGCTTTTGATTCTTTTGAACCAAGCCCTAATGGCTATGGTGATGGGCCTGCACTGTCCAAGAAGGGTCCTGATTTTTGCAAAAACTTCTTGGGGAAAAGAAAAGAAAAGAAGAACATCTAATTTTTCTTGTCCTCTCACTACTTCTACACTGGCACTGTTCCAAGGATCACTTGGAACCAATGGAGCTGGCTATGATTCAAGAGCCCATACACACACACACAAACAAAAAACGGATTACACAGCAGAGCAACAAGACCAAAGACCATTTGAAATGGATTGCTCACTCAAAAGGAGCTGCTTTTTGGAAGGGACATGGCTGTGCTAGTTAATCAGTACTGTCGAAATAGATGTCTTTATCACACCCTGTTATTTATTTTGCACCAAGAAAGCAACAGTACCTGGTAAAGTTTGGGAAGAAAGCACAACATTGCAAATTGCTTTTCTAGAACTGAAGAGAGCAGATTTATGGAGGAGATTGCTCCAAAAATGTACTGCAATATAACATTGGGAGTGAAGGAAAAATGAAATGTATGTGTAATATTGCTGACTACACTGCTGACAGGGCAATTGTTCTGGAGAAAATAATTTTTACAGTGCAACTGAAAAAATCCCCACTAACCATCTCCTGAGATCAGATAGGTTAGAATACAAGATCTTTAACATATAAATACAAAAGAAACTTTCCTCTGTTGGCAAAGAAATAAACAGAGAAAAAAACTGATTAAAATTAAACAATGCACCTCCAGTATTGAACCTCAGGTCATCTACATGACACTGCATCACTGATGAAGAGCACTGGACTCCTTGCAGCTACAGGTCTTCCCAAAGACCTGTCTGAGGACCAGAGATTAGTTTCTGTGGCAGAAAAAGGTGTTTAAACTTGCTCCTCCTTACTGGGCTGTGAAACACGAGGGAGTAGATCAGACCTGAGCTGGGAGGGGTAGTTGGTTATGCTTAAACCCCATCACATGTGCTGCAAGAATGACTAGAGATTAATTCTTGGGCTTGGATACCAAGATTAATCTGGTCCTGGAAAAGCTACATAAAATACTTGTCTATGCAAATGCATATAAACAGAAGTCTAATCTCTGTACTTCTCTATAGTTTAGACATTTATGGCACGAATGTCCTGGACATTTTACATCTTCTTCTGGTTGTTCCTTGTGAAGTTCCAGATTCTCAGCAGCCAGATGTTTAACTAATGAAATATCTAGGCTTGAGCATATGTATTTTTCCCAACAGAATTTACTTATGAGTGAAAAATTGTTGTCTCAGAATGAAAGAAGTATTCTAAATGTAATGTTAACAGATATGACAAACATTAATTTTCTGAAATTTTTCTTTTTTCTTGCTTCCACAGTCTAATTTTAATACTTATATAAAAAAAAACAAACACATACAAAGGTGTTGTTTTCTAATTTAGATATGATTTTCTCTGGAAAAAGAAAAAGCTGGTTTAGCCCCAGCTGACAACTCAGCCCCACACAGCTGCTTGCTTGGGGTGAGAGCATTGAAAGAGTGAAAAGGAGAAAACTTGTGGGTTGAGATAAAGACAGTTTAAGAGGTAAAGCAAAAGCCACACACACATGCAAAACAAAATGAGGAACTCCTTCACCTCTTGCCATTGGTAAGCATGTGTTCAGCTATTGTCAGGAAAGATGGGTTCCATCACACCCCCTGGTGAAAAGCACCATCACTCCAAACATACTTCACTTCCTTCTTCTTCCCCAGCTTTATGTGCTCAGTGAAAAGCCACATGATCTGGAACATCCCTGTGGTCAGTTTGACTCAGCTGTCCTGGCTGTGTCCCCTCCCAGCCCCTTGTGCAGCCCCAGCCTCCTCCCTGGTGGGGTGAGGTGATGAGCAGGAAGGGCCTTGGCTCTGTGGAAGAGCTGCTCAGCAAGAGCTAAAATACTCCTGAGTTCCCAGCACTGTTTTCAGTGCAAATCCAAAACATATTCCAATACCATAAAGAAAATTAAATGTATCCCAGCACAAACCATCAAAAGTATAAATACTAATTCATCCTCACTCTTGTGCCCCTCCTCCCCCATTTTCAGTTCTGCAAACACTTTAAGACAGTAAATTACTATATGTGTGTTTCAAGGAGGACATCAACTAGCCATGTAGTAACTTCCCTCTATTTCACAACATCCATATTTCTCTGTGCTGTACTTTGAAAACCGAAAATTAGTCCTGGTAATACCAAAACAAATACTCTGTGCTCATATTATAGTGAAAAGAAGAAGAAGGTCCTTATTCAGTATAAGCTTCAGTTTCAATAAAAGAAAAAGAAGCACATTTTTTTGTGTTTCACATTCTCCTGCCTTTCAACAAGGACCGTGACCTTGAACATATACCACATGCATGTCAGAGAATAGCTCAAGGAATATGTGTCACCCAGAGATCTTCTAGTATTGTGGAGTGAGAACAAAAACCAAGGTTAAACACTCAAATATTAACAGAATAAGCTGTAAAAAAAAAAAAAAAAAAAAAAAAAAAAAAAAAAAAAAAAAAAAAAAAAATGCAGCCCAAAAATGAATAAGAAACCTGCAGATGAAAAAAAAACCTGAAAATACCCTTTAATTTCTTATGAAGAGGACACAACTAGCTTCTCAATTAGAAGCACAATTTAATTCCTGGCATGACTAAAATTTTGTTGGAAGCTGCATTTCATGAGTTTCCTAAATTCCTTGCAGGTAGAAATAAAGACCACAGTTCAACTGTTCTCAAACTCGGTTAAATTCTTTCATTGCTTTGAATATTTTGTAATTTCTTAACACCTTCCTTTGGTTTCTAAACTCACAAAGCTGTGGTATGCCTGGAATCCATGCACTGGCTCACTTCAGTGCCAACTTGAGACAGCCACGACAGAGAGAGAAGGCAGTGGCAGCACGGGTTGGAAAGGAACCATGAGACTCCTGAATCCAGGTCTTCCAAACATCTGCTGCATTCCAGCACCTGTGTGTACTCACAGTGGCTCCCATCAAAGCATGGCCTTGCTAAGGAGTTTGGATGCTTGGGGCAAAAGGTCTGGCCTGAGTGAGTTTTTTGGGAAAGGGGATGATAAAACATAACAGTTGTCAGATAAGAAAACCTTATATGTCTTGAAAAGGACATCCTACAGTTCTTCTGAAATAAAGGTTTTGAGAAAGAAATTGAGAAGGTGCTATTTGTAAGAGATTTACTGCTTTTAGCTGGGAAACTGCCCTGGGTTGTTTGACTCTTCATACTTTCAGGCATGGAGCTTTTCTCTAAATTTCTGACCCTGGGAAATACAATAAACTTTCCTTTTTATAGCCTAATCTTCCTCCTAGAGCCTATTCTTTCTCTCCTTGCCACCACTAGATCCCAGAACTGACAATTATCTTGTCTGTGTTCCACCTGCTCCCCCAGGCTTCTCCTCCAGCACAGAGATCTTGCTCATCCTTCCTGGGGAACCCTCATCCATCCATCCATCCATCCATTCATCCATCCATCCATCCATCCATCCATCCATCCATCCATCCATCCATCCATCCATCCTCCAGCCTCTTGTGGCAAGGCTCCTAGCTGATATTTTGGCCCCTTTCAAATGGGGTTAATAAAACCAGCATCAGCATCCCATGAAAGCCAGAGATAGAAACACCAGCAGTTTTCTAGATCCAGTGATTTTCTTTTGTTGGATACCTGTAAACAACATTTTAGGGTTTTTTGTTTGTTTGTTTTGTCTGGTTTGTTTAGTTTTATGTTTGTGTTTTTGTTTTTGTTTGGTCTTTTAATTTTTTTAGTTTTGCTATTTATTTGCTTCATTTATTTCTTGTGTTATTGTAAAAAACAGATTTATGGATTAACTTAGACAAACCTGTGAAAGTTTTTGGATAAAGTATCTATGGAAGAAATCATTCAATGAACAGCACAATATAACAACTATAATAAACACACTGAATTTACTGAATAGTTAGAGACACAAGAGGCTTAAAGTAGCCCTCCATCCCCACCAAAATAAGTTTGATATTTAAAGAAAATTGTGTATTTATACTTTTTCTTTCTAAATTGTAATTTAGAGAATTTTGAAAAAACTTACTTCTAAACTAAAAACAACTCAGATAAACAAAAAACCCTGAACATTTAAGCAGTCCATTTTGCAGGTATTCTGGCCAAAGAAATTTAATTTACCTTAAAAATGTTTCCTATGCACACTAAACCAGAAATTATTTTTTCTTTACTTTCAGAAATACCAGCAAAAGAATAGATTCACTATTTACACAGCTGTTTTCCTGACACATATGCCCCAATCTCAGGGCTACATTTCTTATTCCTGGCTGGGCTTCCCGAGAACATTCCACTAGTTAACAGCAGTGACACGGGGCAGTTCAGGCTTGAGGTAGGTAGGTGGTGTTTAGTGGATATTTGCCCACTGTTATTCAGACTGAATAGATTCCATTTTATTATTTTATCAGTTTCTCAGAACTGGGATAACATTTTATGCCACAATCTGTTTTTGATTTGGATGGAGGGTTCAAGATTATTATAAAGGTATTAATGCATATATTAATACAAGTTCTCTCCTTTTGATGGATTTTTCACTTCTTTATCATTCTTATTATTTACATTATTTTAGTAACTTTCTTGCAGAAGTCTTTTTTGTGGCCTAGTCTAGCTTACTGGCATTTCACATTCTTATTTTTGGTTACCTACAGCATGCATCAAGCTTTGCTCCAAACTTTGCCCATAAAGTATAGCTACTGTGCTCTGGGGTAAGATACCTCAAATTAGTTTGGGAATTTACTTCTGCTGAGTCTGAGGGGCTGGCATGTTTCACTAGGGTTTAATCTTAAATGAAAAAATAGAGACCAAAATTTTCTTTAGCATTTAATCAATTTCATATTAAAAAGTTCTTCCTCTTTAAACTTCACAGCTTATTGGAAATTTATTGCTTTTTCCCTTTTTTACCTTCCCATTTTAGGTTCTCTGAACACTTAAGCTTATACTCCAGTCATTCTCACCTTTCACTTACCTTCTCTTACTTTATTGCACCATTTTCTTTTTATTCATCCACCAGACTAATTCTCTGACACCATTTGCCTTTCCTGTTTCACTGAATGCTTTTCCTATTTTGAACTTCTAAGTCAGAACTTCATCAGAACTTATAAGTTTCTGATGTGTCCTCTGTCCCTCACCATCTCTGGATCCTCTGTGGAGTTTCCTTGGCTCTGTTTTTTCTCCATTTCTGCTCATCCTCAAGCTGACTTACTCTTTAATATATTTTCTCCTTTTTTTTTTCCCCCTCCAAATCCTTTATGTAAAAGTTGTATAGAATGCTTCCTTCCTAATACCTCCAGATGGATATCTACTAACATCATCCTCACTTCCTCCAAAGCCCAGAATCCCCTTTGCATAACCAATTTGAGTAACCACAGCAACAAGATCCTTGCCTGCCTTTGTTCACTCTAATGTGATATTCGTCATCCTAGTCTTTTCCTTCCCAAAACTATTCTATTGAGTTTGTAGATATGATCAGGGCAGTGGGCTCCAAAGTACTGAAAAGGCATTTTTGATAATATCTACAGCTTAGCTTTAAGGCATCCTTCCCGTGTCTCATCAAAAATCTTGCTCTCTCTCACTTTCTCAAGGAGACCGTGAGCAAACGGGTCACTTCTCCCAGAGTACTCTCCCACACTCCCCATGCTTAGCCAGGCTGATCCCTGAGTTTCTGACCAGAGGATTTTTACATACTGGGTGGAACATGGGCCAATAAGTAGTCTGAGAGCTCACAACAGAAGTAGAAGAGTAATAAAGTAGCTTAACTATAACTTATTCATTGCTAACAATAATTTTTTATTTACAAAGTAACCAGAAAGTAGAGGAACTTGCTGTGTCACCTAAAAAAGCAGAAAGGAAAATATATCACCACACCATATCTTGTTTCTGTTCAGACGTGGAAGATGATCATCATATGACATTTAGAACAAATATGATATTTGTTTGTACAAAACAGGCGAGGGAATTCTGCAGCCCATTCCTCAGGCACATCTTGCTGAGAGTGCCTGAGCTCGAGGATAACACTCTGAAGGTGACTTCACTGTGAAATCTGAATCCAAATGAATACAAAAAGTATTTGTTTATTAAAATATGTTGTAGTAGTTTACAAAAAGTGACCTAGGGAAAATTACAGTGGTGGAAAAAAGATCTATTTTAGTTACTGCTCAGTTTGGTATATTATGCATCTACCTAGGGGTTCTTTTGCCAAGGCTTTTAAATTGTTTTAGAGAAAGACCGAATGAATAAAATAATATATATTACCTCTACAGAACCATTTTTTTTCTTCTTGGTTATATCAGCATAAATTCAGAGTAAATCCTATGAAATCAATGGTTTTATAATACTGTAAAAGCAAACAAATCTAGCTCTGACTCTCTTCATGTTTTATTTGCCAAGTGTTTTCATGTTATGCTGGCAACTGGACAGTGACAGGATGTACAGGTTCCATGAGCCCTCTGGCAGGCACCAAAGAAGCCCTGTTATACCCCATGACAATGCAGCCATTTGCAAGTGCTACCAGGACTGTACTTCCTAGCCAGAAGCATAGCAGCTCCTCTCACTGGTTTGTTGTCCTCACATGCATACTTGCTAAATTGTAAGGAAAAATGCATGCTGAATGCTCCCTTGAGGTGGTAGTTGAGATTTTTTTTTTTTTTTGCTAAATCCCAAATATGAAACAAGGACATTAAACAGAAACTACAAACAGTCACCCACTCTTCCTCCTTCCTTCAAACCTGAGCTCAAACTCCCCACATTTCCAGAGTACCCAGGAACGGGGTTTCTCTATTCATTTAGAACAAATCATCTTTTGTAGATAATCTTTCAACCTTGCATTAAATTACTTACATTATTTATTAGCAATCTACGTTTACTGAAAGAATATGGAGTCATATATATCATAATTAATTTTGCTTATTCTTAACAAATCAAAGGACAGATCAAAAAGTGACTTTGAGCTCTGTAAATTCAATTTGAAATGCTGGGCTCCAAAATCTCAATTTTCAATACTGAAAGCACTCTCCAAGTTGCTCCCAACATGAGGGTGCTGCCACTACTGAACCACCTCCCTCCAGGGGTGAAAAAGCCCTCCCTGGCTGCCAGAATGCCCCTCCAGCCACAGTGGGAAGCCAGCACACTGGCAGGGCTGCCTGGAGACTTCTGTGAAAGTAGTAATTGCATTGGGTTGGGTAGGAAGGTTTTGGTAGCAGGGTGAGCCCATGGGAGTGGCTTCTATAAGAAGCTGCCAGAAGCTTCTCCCCACTGTTGCTGCCCAAGGAACCCTGCCAGCTGGTTACTCAGAAAATGAAAAGGAAATTGTGGTCCAACAAGGCAGACTAGGAGGAAGAGTCCTAAAGTAGTTCTCATACAAGAAAACAGACTTCTTTAGTGCAGCCTCAGCTGTCTTTGAGCTGTCTCCTCTGCCAGTGCTGGCTGAAGTTGGTCAACAAGGCTCAGAAGTTACTGAAAGGAATATCAGCAATGTGCTTACCAACAGCTGTATAAAACCTTAGACCACCTAAATGCTGAGCCACTCATAGTCAGCAAGAATATTTCTGCTATTGAGACAATAAAGCACAATGATCTCCATCACATCCAAGTTTCCGTTTCCATTGTTCATCCCTGTTTTGTACACC
This sequence comes from Cisticola juncidis, assembly GCA_013400215.1. Lineage (NCBI taxonomy): Eukaryota > Metazoa > Chordata > Aves > Passeriformes > Cisticolidae > Cisticola > Cisticola juncidis. The sequence continues at coordinate 2,088,079 of VXBR01002740.1, forward strand.
CTGGACAAGCTCCTTCCCCACTTACCACACCATCTCTTTGCCTGAGTGGAGTCAGAATGTGAATGCAGACAAAGTCTAAAAGGGAGACTTTTACCATTAACTCTTGTTAGCATATCTGGGCATCAGCCTATCACCTGCTGTTAGTATACTGAAACACAGAATAAAGCTGCATTTCTGTAAAAGGCATTGGGAACAAAATTGGACAGAAGAGTGTCAGACTGCAGTTTTTCCATTCTTTCACACAAAATGTGAAATAACATGTTAACTGCCTTCTGGCCATACAGTAAGCTTCCATTAAAATAATTACCATATGGCTCTTTTGGGGACATGGTAACTTTCCTATTATTTCACAATCCTTTCAGATGAACAGTTCCACAATGGACCCTACAGGACCTTGAAAGGATTTTATCAGGTTACTGGATTAGGGCTTTGATAGAGATTCTGAGGAAAAAGCAGGTGGAAATAACAGCTCACAGAGTGGCTCTGTAGAGTGATTACTGGGCTACATTCTCTGTTCAAATGGGAAAAGGAAATCCCTTGAAATAAAAAGTCTGGCTGCTGCTGATTAGCTGACAAGAATGAAATTGAACACTATGCACATAAAACTCTATATGTGCAACCAACAGATCCATCATGTCAGCAATTCATTTTCTTATGGTAGCATGGGCTTGGAGAGAAATCCATTAAGGCCCAAATAAATTAACAGCATAGAAGAGAAGAATCTTGTGCCTTGACTGGTTTTCTATACACATTGCTTACAAGTCTAGTCTGATGTTATTTTTTTTATATTTATCCCTTCCTCATTCTTTAACTATACTGCACTGTATAGTCAGGGACCCAAATATCTTTTTTTTTCTGTTATCAGCAAATAACTTCCATCAGTTTCTCTAGCTGCAGGAATAACATAGTAAGAATATTCTGTATATCTATAGATATCTCTAAATCTTTGGGTGGTTCCAGTTGTACCTGCAGCTTATAACAAGGACTAAGGGCAGGAAAGATTGAGGGTGAAGTCTAATTAACAGTATCTAAAACATCATTACATTGGTAATTTTTTTTTTTTTTAGCAGCTGATATCATCTCTATCTTTCTCTCCAGCTTTTCTCCTTGCAGATTCGTTGAAATGCATTGTCTGTTGGAGGGCTCCAGTTGTGGAGGTGACGGTACGTTAGCTGGCAAGTCCCATGAAGCATGCTAATATGCGCTAATCTTTTAATGATGATGAATATTTGACTCTTTGTATGGGGGGTATTTTTCTTAAAGAGGCTTTCCACCAAAA